>PVKA01010098.1:0-65688 GCA_004027165.1 Ctenomys sociabilis | reverse complement strand
ACTGCATTTGTAATTTTAGAACTTACGCTTGTAACCACTAAATAAAGATGGCTTTATCTAGTAAACTTTATATTTTAAGTTTAATCAGAAGTTTTATTACTTACAAGTATTTTGTCCTCATAAATTTTCTACATTACTTTTAAATTAATTCTATATTCCTCATAAATATTTTATAATAAATTATTTTTCTATACTTTAATCATGTTCCTGTTAGATTTGTTAGTGATAAACAACAAAGATTTTTATATTTATATGTACTTATGTATTTCCCTCTGTATATATCTGTTAATTACACTTTGCTGAGACAAAATATCTAACACCTCAAATTAAGTAAGGAAAGGTTCATTTAGCTCAATTTGTGGAGGTTTCAGTCCATAATCAGCTGGCTCCAAGACAGGGTGGCATAGCTGAGGGGCAACAGTTCATGGCAGTGGAGGACAGAGAAAGCAAGAAAGGAAACAAGCCTCTTTTTCTCCCTCATTGTATGCAGGCCACATGCCCTTGGGCAGGTGTGGCACCCACACGTCTCCTTGCTCTCCTCTTATACAGGCAGAAGATATTTACAAAGTGAAGGTATTGGCCTATTGCTGAACCGCATAGTTGAATTTCTAAATTTCTCAAGTTGACGCGATGTACCAATCATTGTAATATCTATATATATGTTAAAGGTTGCATGTTGTTACTTTGCATGTGAAAGGTGAATCTTTCCTTCATGTATCAGCCACTGTTAAATGTTATTATTTAATTTTGCAAGTGTGATGGGCCTAAATTAATGTCATTAACATTTGTATTTCATTTTTTCCAATAACTGATGGATTGGAGAATCTTTTTTTTTTTTTTAGAACTGGGGATTGAGCTCAGGGCCTTGCTTGCCAGGCAAGCACTCATTCTTTTAATGTTCTTTTGGCCATTTGTATTTGTTCTTTTGTAGTGTCTTTTTATGGAATTTGACTTTTTGCTTTTACTTTTTAGGTATGTATTGAATCTTTAGAATTTTTATTTATCCATGTGAGAAATTATTTTTCTACACCTATAAATTTTTTTCTCTTGCTATGTGAAAACTTACATTTTGTATATCTACATTTCTTAGAGTTCCTTTTTACTTTTATATTTTGTATACAGATATAGAGTCTTTCTGTGACCTATATTTTAGTTTACTAGCTTTTAATGATTAATAGTATTTATCTTTATAATCTAAGTTTTAATAAAGGTATTAATTTTAATATCAATAGTTTATTTAATATATTAATATTAAATATATTAAAGTTATTTAATATTAATAGTTATGTTAATAACAATAGTTATCTTTTCTGACCTTGGGAGAGCCCCTATTGCCACCAGTTTTATAAGTACTTCTGTAAAATATTTGTCTGGTCCCATAAATATCTGTTAAGGTTATTACAAATCTTAAAGTAAATCTATAAGGCCATTTGGAAGAGCTATATTATTTATACTGTTAAATACCCTACATGTATTTATTATGTTGCATCTCAATGAACAATTATGATAAACTCTATTTTTGAAAAGCATTCTCTAAATCTTTTGGGAAATCTGCAGTTTTCTGCAGATAATTTACATAATTTTGATATTTTTTTCTAGATTGATTTTCTGTGCTAATATAGAAATATTTTTATGTTTTAATGTATGTTAGAAGATATATAAAATGCAACTAATTTTTCTACTACTAAATTCAGTTTTCTCAATTAATAGAATTCTTAGAGCAGTTTTAGTTTGTAGGTGAATAAACAGAAACTGGAAAAGTTTCCATACATTGTCTTTCCCCAGTCCCTGTAATTTCACTTTTTGTTAACAATGGTATTATAATTTTGCTACAATATTGATACATGGTTTTTGACTGAAGTCTATAGTTCACACTAAAATACTTTCTTTGTGTTATATAAATACATGTTTTAAAATTATAGAAAATTGTATAATTTCTTATTTTCATGCAAAATTATTTGAAAAGTATGATAGTTTTGTTTCTTTGTATCTAATACTTATACTATTCATTGCCTTACTCTTTTTGATAAGGATACCAAAATTATTGTGGATACAGTTTGTGATCACCAGTGTCTTTTGGTCATTCTTGATCCAAAAGGAAAAAAAAAAAACTCCTGTATTCAAGACTTAGGAATGGTATATGTTATAGAGCTGGTATAGAAGCTGTTAATGAAATGGAGACATCTTTTTTCTTGTACTTCTTACCTTATGTTGTAAAAGATTTTAGAACATTGAGTAAATGTTACACTTAGGCAGATAACTTTGTCATTGGTGTAGAACTTGTTTTATGATCTCTCAGTTATTTTCAACTCATATTAACTTCATTTGATAGATTTGCTTTTAATGGAGGGAATTGCATTGACTGATTGTTTAACAAAGCTTGCATCTCTGGAATGAATACAACTGAACAATGTTGTAGTGTCATCTCTTTACTGCCTGGCACAGTTTGCTAACATTTGTTCGAGAATTTTTATTTTCTGCATGTAAGAACCTTTTTGAGATTTGTCTCTCTTTTGGAGGATTAAAATCCTTTTATTTTATTCACACTTGAAATGATTGTTATAATACTTACATTTATGAAGGATTTTTTTGTATAAATATAGGATGCCTTCATTACTCTGCTGTAATGAAAGATAATCTTGAATCATTTGTAGGAAAATAGGTATACCTTGAGATTATAATGTTAAACAAGTCAGACATTACAGTTTAAACATCACATGGTTTCTTTTTTATGAGATATCCAAATGATAAATAAAAGGCCCGATAAAGGATAAAAAATAGGAAATAGGAAGAGAGATCTTACTCCAAAAAGGGAAGGGAACCAAGAGATGGAGGGAAAGGAAGAAAAGGGTAGAAAAAGATAACATGTGTTATGTACATGTAGCAATTCCCCATGAGAAATATAATCATTATATACTACAGACATCTATCAATAAAATAAAAGTGAAATTAAGATAAAAGAATTTTTATTAGTGCATGTTTGTGATGCATAATAAATACATTCATCATGAAGACTTATCCTGTGTCTTGATATTATTTTCACACCCTCTTCCCCTCTTCTCTCCTCATTCTCAATTCACCTTCTCCTTTCCACAAAGTCTGTCTGTTGTTTATCATCTTTTATTTTGATCTTTAAGTTATTTATAATTTGAATTTCTTATAAAACAAATTGTATAATAATCTCCTGTGTCTAATTTATTTCACTTACTGTCATTGAGTCAAGATGTATCTATTTTCCTACAAATGATTCAAATTTATTCTTTATGGCTGAGTAATAATCTATATATTATTTATGAATTTTCTGTATTCATTTATGTGTTGATAGCATGTAGTTGACCTCCATGTTTTAACTATGCTTTGCATTGCTATAATCATGGGTATATGTCTTTTTGTTACTAACTAGCATCTCATTCAATCTGAAAATTTACCTAATGCATTTCTTATAAGATACATGTGCGTGACCTATTTTCCTAGCTTTTACTTTTCTTGGAATGTATGTATCTGTTCCCCGTTTCTTTCTTTGTTTGATTTTTTTCAGATTGGGTCTCATTATGTATTTCAGGCTATCCTTGAATTCATTTTGTATCCCAGGTTGGCCTAAAACTCATGGCAATCCTCCTGCCTCTACCTCTTGAGTGGAGGTTACAGGTGTGAGCCACTATACCTGACCTGTCCTTTATTTTTAGGAATAGCTTTTAGGGTATTCTTGATTCTTTTTTTCAGCATTGTGAATAAGTGGTGGTACTTTCTCTAGAACAATCAAAAATAATAAAGTTTTTGTTTTAGAAATATGTGCTGAAGCAAATTGGAATATGACTTTTTCTTGTGCTTTGAGAATACTCTTGGAGAGCTTGATTATATTATGTGTTGGGTTAGACTTGGTTGACTTGAATTCAGACTGATAAACTTTTACCAGTGTAATGCTAGTTGCATTTTTCTGTAGGTTTGGGATACTTCTTACTTTCACTTCATTGAGTAAACCTTCTGTTTGTTGAACATTCTCAAGTTCCTTCTGAATCCCAGTAACCCAATATTTTTTCATTAGTGTTATCCCAAATTTTCCATTAGCTTTCTTCCTTCCTCATTATTCTTTTTTTCAGTATTTATTTAAGTATTTCTGATAGAGCATTGAGTTATTTTTCCATATTTTTTGAAGTTTCTTAAAATATCTACCTGAAATTTTTATTCAAGAATGTGTTAGTTTCCATGTACTAAATAAGATTTCTTTTTATCTTATTTGTCTATTAAGTGAGGTCATGGTTTGTTGAAAGTTCTTGGGATATCATGTTTATTGGGATATCATGATGCACAGGGAAAGACTGGGTGGGTGTTTCTGCAGTCTATATAATGCAGAAATTTTGGTATCCATCTTCTAGAAATTCTAAAGAGGTTGTTGATTTTGTCTGAGCTGAAGGACACTGCTGCTATTTCACCTTTAGACAATGATGTAAAGTCATGTTTATTATGAATCTGCAGTTAATGTGTTATCTGTGTTCCCCATCTAGTCTGTTAGTGTAGTCATATACATATATGTATACGTATATGTATACGACTTGAAGTGATCTGCCTGTATTCATCCTCCAAAGAGCTGGAATTACACCACCATGCCCACTCTCTTTTATGATGAGGCAGTACTTACAAACTCATGAGGTCAGCATGAATTATTTTACGTTACTTACAAGCCTTTTCTCTGACATCTCTTTCTAGAGAGTTTTGTGTTCTTTTGGAGACATCATGTTAGTTTGCTTGTAAAATACTTTTTCTCTTCCTGATTAATACTTGCATGGCAGGCAAATGTTTGCATGCTAGTTTTATGTGGTTGTTTACATAGTGAAGCCTTTTTCTGAAGACAGGTTCTAAAATGTGTCCCTTTGCAGGCTTCGATCCGAGCTGTGTGTGGTGGTGTGCCATCTACTTAGTCTCTTTGGCCTGTGTAGTGTTGGCAATAGCTACAGATGCTTCAGTGGCCTAGGCATCAAGGGTTTGTGTATTTATTTTGCCAGCTGAGCCGCTGCTCTGTTAGATACATGAGTTTGTTGATGGCTCTCCCTTGTGCCTGGCTGCAGGTGTGGGACGTTGGTCAGATTCTGTGATTTGCATGCAGATGAGTTTCTTCTGTTGGACCTATACAAGAGAGTTGAGGCAGGAAGCCATGAACTTCTGATAGTTGGGGAGATGAAGACTTTTGTGGGTTCTTCTGCTGTGGGTTTTTTGCTGGAATGGTACAGTGTGCTTTATAGCAGGAGTGTTTCACTTCTGAGTATCCAAGTACTGTGTGGATCTTTGCAATATCTGAGAGGAATAATGTGTCCAGGGCAGAATAAACAGCTGCTTCCTGGAGCCAGGATGTGGGTTGGGGCTGTGAGGCTAAGCTGCTTTCTGGTTCTGTGCCTAACCCTATGGTCTTTGGAGGTCGAGGCAGACTGCTTCCCTGAACTGAACATGGCTGGTTAAAGGCACAAGGCTACATAGCAGCTTGTCTAAGGTGTTGGAGATGACAATGCAGCTGCTTCTCGGAGCCCAGGAGTATGGAGTCCTCAGATGACATGTACAGCAAGAGTTGCAAGTGAGCTAGGCTTTTTTTCTGGAGCAAAAACACTATGTGAATACCCTGACAGCTACTAGGGATGCGAATTTGTCTAATAGCAAATGCTTGTATGTCCATACCATCATTGGACCCACTTTCCTTGTTTTCTGGTGAGCAAGGTTGGTAAGTTTATTGTTGAGATGGGGTGGTATATAATTTCTCCTTTGATTCTTTTTTAATGCAGCTATTTTTGTCTCTGCTCTGTTACATCACCCTTCATGTTCAGGGTTGTGCCTCAAGCCCTGTACAGGGCAGTGTTTTTTGTGCAGCTACTATGTGTAGTGAAGAGCACAAGGTAACTAAGTTAATTGTAAATCCTATAATAGGCACAATAGTTTTAGCAAGACTAATTTTAATACTATATTATGTCTCTTGAGAATAAATAGAGGAGAGGTAGACAAATGTTATAGAATGGTCAAATGAAATGCAAAGTAGAAGTGGTTGGGCCTATTGAAACCCAGTAGGCAGAGAAAGGTGAGCTGTACTCCAATTTATGGAAACAAAGTTGCTAGAATCAATGTGCTTAGAATCAGGAGACAATGGTTTTTCAGATGTATTGTGAGAAATGGTGTGAAATCTTTAAGGAAAAGGAAACAAGAAACAGTGAACAGGTGGAACACTACCTAATTTGAGTTCTGTGGATGCATCAAAGCTATTACTTGTGTCATCAAAAGTATATGTAGTTTTAGAAGACTTCAGATTTATAGAGATATTTGTTAAAGCATTTGTTGGGTGACTTACCGTGAATAAAAGTGCAAAGCATATTTTGACACTGAAACAGCATTGGATGGCAGGTATTGTTATTCACTGAGTTATAGTAAATTATTGGAAACGTAGTGTGAAGGAGGTTTGAATAGATATAAATAGTAACAGTCAGGAAAAAGGCAGATAAGGAGAGTCACATGGAGAGAAAACATTCTCTCAGGCTTTCACAGAGCAAATTGGTCAAACAGTGGCCATGACTTATCCACATGGCTGACACTGACAAAGTATATACAAACCGTGGTACAGGGTTTCAGGGTAAATCCTCAGGGGATTTGACTGACCTTGTCAGATACAAAGTGGTATTTCTATATGATGGAGTATTACTCAGGTATAAAGAATGATAAACTTGAAACATTTATATTGAAGTGGATGCCACTTGAACATATACTCTTGAGATAAACCAGACACACTTGTGCAAATATCATATAGTCTCCCTAGTATAAGAAGTGAAAAGAAGAAATACAAATAGAAATGTACAACAACTAAAAAGAATTTAGTCAGATAGTTAGGGCAAACTGAACAGCATGTGCTGCAGGGTACTAATCAGCTTTTCTTCTGGATGGTTAACAACCTAAGTTCACAGATTAAAATTGGAGAAATAGAAGAGCCACAAGGCCAGCCAACATTTGGGCCCTAACCTTTTAAGTTCAGTGAAGACTCAGGACATAAGAGAACCTGTACTATAACATCATGAAACTCAGTTGTGCCCAAAATTTTCTGATCAAGGAGATTATGGAGCCACAGAGGAAAGAGATTGAAGTTCTTTAATGTGTCTGGGGAGAGTCACATGGAGAGAAAACTTTCTCTCAGGCTCTCACAGAGAGCAAACTGGTTAAACATTGGCCATGACTCATCCACATGGATGACACAGAAAAAGGATCTACAGAATAAGGTACAGGATTAGAAGATAAACCCTGAGGGGACTTCACTGACCTCATCAGAAACAAAAACTACATGTTTTGGTATATAGGTCTTGCTCTATCTTGGTCTTAACCATCCAGCAGAAAAGTATAAAAATGAGGTATACAATGTGGGGCCATAATAATAAGTTGAGCTGTAAATGGCTTGGTTGACAACTTCTTCAGATAACTCACTATTGTTGTGGAATGCTGGACTGTGTTGGATTGTGTCGCTGAGTTCAGGCACCTAAACTGGTTGAATGACAATGGAGTGCCCATCTTTGACAGGTCTAGACAAAAGAAGGGGTATAGAAAAGACGAATCATGATGTGTGTGTATGGACAGTACAGTTGGGATAGATAACGCTGTGCTTCTACATAATTCTATGAGAGGCAAGATTTGCACTAATGGTGGTTGGACAGGATATTATGTCGGCTTCTAGTACTATGGACAATCACTATGAAAATAACAAGGTAGAAAATATTATTGAATCTTTGATATAATTCAGGTATAAAAATAAGTAAACAGCTACACTCTCTTAATTTACTCATAAGAGACATCTGCTATAATAATAGGTAAGTATAATGTCATGTATGCACCTTGTATGATACCAAAACATTATGAAAACAGTTTGCAATGTATGAATTTATTGAATGTCTTGTTAAGCTGTCTTAAAACTGTTTCATTGATATTTGTACTTCAATAAAATAAAAAAATAAATTAAAAAAAGTTACATTTCTTGTTATAGAGATCTTGTTTTATCTTGGTTTTAACCATCCAGCAGAAAAGTATAAAAACAAGGTATAAAAAAGCCATATTAATATGCTGAGCTGTAAAAGGTTCAAGTCAACAACTTCTGACATTGCCAGTCCTATGGATAACTCATTATTATGGACTACTGGACTATATTGGATTATTTTGCTGAATTCACACACCTACAATACTTAAATGGCAATGGAATACTCATTTATGACAAAACTAAACAAAAAAAGGGGATACAAATAAATGACCATCTTGTATCTGTATATACAAAATAGGATAGGTACACAGCTCCATTCTAATGAATAGAGACGTTTATTCTAATAGTGTTTGAGACAGGGTATCATGTCTGCATCTTGTACTATGAATAACCACTATGAAAACAACAATATGCAATGTATTAATTATTGAAACTGTCCTACTAGTTTTGAAACTGTTTCATTGCGATTTATTTCCCAATAAAATTAATAAAAAAGAATAAAGAGAAAAATATACATTAAGTGTAGCCCAAGTAAGACAGGCTAGACTAAGTCCCGAAATCTCTACACACACCCTGGGACATCTGTTTGGGAAGAGGCTCTAATCCTGGCATCATTTATGGAACATCTAAATCTCAGTGGTTGAGAGGATGGATTAGATTAAGACTAGATTCACATCATACAGTAACACTAAGTTTCCACCTGTAGAGAGAGACATATTTTTTAGCTGATGTTTCATTTGTTTAGTGTGGAAAATATTTATTTCAGTGGTTATGAACATCAAGTGGGACAACTTGTGTAAGCTCTGAGTAGTGGTATTATATGAGGATGCATATAGGCTTTTAAAGCTGTATAATAATAATATAATAATATCTACACAATAATAAAGCTATTTCTGTAAGAAACTTGACGTTTTCTATATGCAGGTGTCACATTCTTATTCATGCATTAAACTTTATTGGTATCTTTCAAGAGAACATTTTTAATCAAAATGTTTGAACAAAGAGTTTGAGAATGTTAACCAAATCTAATCTGAACAAGAAAGCCATCAAAGACCTACAGCTTTTGAATAAGCTTACAAATGAATAGTTTAATGCACTTTTGCTAAGAATATCTTCTAAATTTGCTACAATTAAGGACAAATTGAAAGATTATGCCTCAGTTTGCTTTATGAAGCAAAGACTTAAATTAGGAATTCCCACTTTTAGATGGTTCATTAAAATTAATTCTAAACATTTATTTATTTAGTTACAGAGATTATCCAGATTATGTGGGAATAACATTTCTTGGAAAGATGTGTGTTAACTTATATTCTTCAGGAGTTGTACTGGTACGTAAATACTTAATCTCTTTTTAAAGAAATTAATACAATTTTATCCCATTTTGCAAAATCATTTGTACATTTTAGAACTTATTTACTCTTTCAGTTTCTCACACCAGAGAGGAAATACATTTGCACGTGTGAGCCTCATTTATTTTCCTTATGAGTATGGTCTCAAGCTGTATCTGTTTATCTATAAAAGTCTCAGTACTCCACCGTATAAAAATACAAGATCTTTTTTTGGGAGCAGGGGGAGGGCACCAGAGATCAAACTCAGGACCTAGCACTTGGCAGGCGGGTGCTTATGCTGCTGAGCTGTTTCTCCAGGCCCAACCACATCTTTTTTTTTTACCCATTCCTTGGTTTATGGGCACAGGTGTTGTTTCTAAGATTTAGCTGTTACAAATTGTACTCTTATAAGGTGTGTGCATATATATTGCTATGGTGTGATGTTTTTAATTCTTTTGGGAAGATACCCAGAAGAAGAATAGCTGGGTTGGATGAGATCTCTTATCCTAATTTTTTGAGGATTTTTCACTTGATTTCCACAATGGTTGTGCCAGTCTACACTCCCACAGACAGTGGGGGAAGTGTCCTGTTTCCCCCACAACTCCTTTAGCATTTATTGGTTGATATTTTGATGACAGTGATTTTTTTCTGTGGTTAAATGGAATCTCAGTGTTGTTTTAATTTGCATCTCTCAAATGACCAGTGACATTGAATACTTTTTCATATATTTATTTGCCATTTGTATGTCTTCATCTGAGAAGTGTATATTCATCTCAGGTGCCCACTGCTTGATTGGGTCTTTAAATTTGGTGTGAGGTCTGATTTTTTTCAATTTCTTATATGTTCTAGATATAAATCCATTGTATGAGGGACTTCTGGCTAAAATATGTTTTTCCCAGTAAGAGGATTGTCTGTTTCACTCTCTTGGTGATTTCTTTCACTGTGTAAAGATTTTCGCTAAAATGAGATTCCAATTGTTGACTCTGAAGTATTTTCTGTATGGTCCGGGTATTGTTTGTGAACTTATGTCTTCAAGATTTCTGCCTTTGTGAGTAGCTCTTGTTTTAATAATTAGATCTTTTTTGCATTTTGATTTTGGTTGATACATGTTGATAAATAATGGTTCTAGTTTTAGTCCTCAACACATAGAGAAACCACTTTTCCAACCCCATTTATTTTTCCTTTATTAAAATGCATTTAGTACAGGGACTACAGGGTTTCACTATGTAGATTGGACTCATAGTGATTCTCCTGTTGTCAGCCTCCCAAGGGCTGGGATTACTGGAGATCGAACCCTAGCCACTGTGCTCCACCTACACAGGTGCTTTAGGCTGCTGAACTATCTGGCCAGACCCCATTTATTAAAGAGCTTACTTTCTTCTA
Organism: Ctenomys sociabilis; assembly: GCA_004027165.1. NCBI lineage: Eukaryota > Metazoa > Chordata > Mammalia > Rodentia > Ctenomyidae > Ctenomys > Ctenomys sociabilis. Next base: position 54,987 of record PVKA01010098.1, on the reverse strand, counting down.
GTTAATATATTTGGCCCCTTTGTCGAAGATAAGGTAGTTGTGTATGTTTATAATTGTGTCTGCATCTTCTGATATTTTCCACTGGTCCTGAGGTCTGTTTTTTGTTTTTTGTTTTGTCAATATCACTGTCACCTCTCTTATTTAATATACTACTGGAAATACTAGACAGAACAATTAGACAAGAAAGAGAAATAAAAGGAGTAAGAATAGGAACAGAAGTTAAATTACCATTATTTGCTGATAACATGCTGGTCTACATAGAAGAGTCCTCAGCATCTGCCAAAAGACTATTAGATTAATAGCCAGATTCGGTAGTATAGCTGGATACAAAATCAACACTCAAAAATCATTAGCATTCCTGAACACAAACAACAAACTCACTAAGAGAGAAATTAGAGAAACAACCTCCTTCATAATAGTATCCCCAAAAATGAAATAATCTAGCAAAAGAAGTAAAATATATGTATATTGAAAATTATATTACCCTGATAAAGAAGATTAAAGATATCAGAAAATGGGAAGATATCCCTTGCTCATGGATAGGAAGAAACAACATAATAAAAATGGACATACTTCCAAAATTGTTATACATATTTAATGTAATCCATATGTGTCAGCTATTTATAAAGTTGTTGGAATAAAGAAGTTTAAAGGAGAAAAGTGGTTAATATATTATGGAGTGGAAAATTGTTTGACAATTTTTACTTAATAGTGTGGTTTTATTTATTGATTTTTTTTCCACATTTAGGACAGGGTCTACAGGGTCTTATACAGATCTGACTCATAGTGATCCACCTGTGTTCAGCTTCCCAAGATTTGGGATTTTAGGCATGCGCCACCAAGCCCAGTCTGTTACCATCTCAGTGCACCCTGTGGGTAGAACTGGCATGGCATGCTGGGTAGCAAACCCACTTCTATGAAAATTATACCATAGAATGTGACCTTGGTCTGCATTGACATTGTGTGGTTTTGTTGAAACAGTCTGTGGTTATGAGAAAGTAATGTGATGGCAATAATATGGGCTAGCAAGGAAAAATCCACACCCAGAGAAGATGAGGACCAGTCGCTCTCTGTCAGTAAGTGGATGGTCTGGTGTAATAATCCTATCTCAAGCACTGCTGGCTGACCAATGTAGTGCCATAGTAGTGCCATAGCAGGGGCTCATAAGTGGCCTTTGTTAATGGCAGGTAAGGTACTTATTTGTGCATGAAGTTATGCAAAGCATTTCTGTCTGCAGGCATGAGGAATTTATACACTAGCCTTTTGAGTAAGCACTCAGGTGTCTGGAAAACTAAGTGTGACTGACATGCACCTAATGTTTGATGACCTGGTTTTCATATAATAAATGATTTTTTTAAAAAAATAGAGTAATTTATATTTATAAAAAGTACTATTGTTTTACAAACAAATGAAACTCAGAAAAAAAAAAGTGATCAGAATATGATAGGGCAACTAATGCCCTGGTTTCTCAAAATTTCTCACAAAAGGAGATAGATTCATAAATTAGTAGTTCAGGGTTTTGCTTTTGTTGTTGTTGTTTTTTGTTTTTGGCAGAACCAGGGATTGAACTCAGGCCCTTGTGCTTGCCAGTCAAGTGCTTATTCTACTGAGCCATCTCCCTGGCCCCCAAGATTTGGTTTTTAAATGTCACTTTTTCTTCTCATCTGCTTCCAGCTTAAGCTTAACGTCTTTAGCTGTAAGATCTCCAAGTTTCTTATTCTTTGATTTCTTAACCTTTAGTGGCAGTCACATCAATTTTAGTTTTAGTGGAAGCTTCCATCAGTTTTGTAATTGGCTTTTCTTTAGGTGGAATAAACGCTTTATTTTTTTTTTTCTTGTCTTACTGAGAGCTTCTGCTTGTTTAGCCTTTATGACTTCCATTTTCTGTTGCTTCTTACGATTTGCCTGTAAAAAGTTTTTGTCCACTAGCCAATTCTTTGTCAATTCGGTAGTGGGAATGGTGTGTATTCTTTCTTAACAGCTTTCTTCTTTGATTCTCTGTGTTTCTTCACATTTTTGTGTTTGAACTGTGGCAAAATCTTTCCCAACTTTGTGATCGTAATTCATAATCTTTCACCAATTCTTATTTTATCATTAAGGTTTCAGTATTATAAATTGGATGTATATTCTTCATGGCATTAAAACTACTGTTTGAACCTCTTTTAAGCCACTAAAAGACCCAGTGGCTGAGACTGTATTTCCCTGAACCATAACATAACAGTTCATTAAGAGCTCCAGAGCTTTCAAAGTAGATTCTTTGAGACCAATAAGTCACTGTCTTCAAGAAAAGTGGATTTCGCCGCCTGAAACCTAAACCAGAAAAACTGAGATGAATCAGATCTCCTCACTGTTCCTGATGGTTGGAAGAAGCCAACATTTTCTAAAGAGGACAACCCCAGAAGACTCTTGGAGGAGAGTAGTTTTGCAACTCTGCTCCCAAAATATTGAGAGGCCTACTTGAGGGAGCATTGGATGAACATCATACAAGGCCACCCTGGACCTGGCGGATCGCAGCATGACTAAGACTTTTGCTCCATACGTCATCATTAGGGCCAGAGATCTAATATAACTGTTAGCAATAAGCGTTTTATTTGAATAGACCATATGAATTCTTTAGGATGAAGATGAATATTTTAACTCTGTCTTCATTCTCAGAAATCCAGCTCCATGTTCTTCCCCTAGTCCTTGTTACCAAGAAATCTTGCATCCTTGGCCAATCAGCCAGTTCCTTTTGACTTCCCATAAATCAGTTCCTCAAGCTATCTCTGTTTTTAAGTAACATGAACAACAGAGGTATTGCTTGAATTTACTCCTACTTACCTTTTTCTTTTTATATGGGGGATCTTGCTATATTATCTAGTCTGTCCTCAAAATCACAAGGCTTTTATTTCAGCCTTCCAAGAAACTCATATGCACTTCCATGTTCAGCTTCTCCATGCTCATTTGAATAAGTAAAAACTGTCCACCTCTGTTGCTGCTAGTACATGCGTTGTGGGCCCACTTGTAGGCTGACCATGCTTTTTCCTTCTCTTACGATGGGCTCCTATTCAGTACATAAAGAGGAATTGAGTTGTGAGAGAGACAGCAATAGGTATATGACTCACTGGGAGTATGAGTCTCCTTTGGATGATGTTTACCTATTGTTTCTAGACTTTTCTGCAGAATATTGCTGTGAGCACCCAGCTTTATGTTGTGTGGATCAGATAACATCTATCTCAGGGTGAGACATTCTGATTAAAAGTGCCTCATGGTTAAGCTTTCAACATTTACTGTTCCAAGTGCCAAGTTATGAGCTGGTTTTTTTTTTTTTCTTTCTTTCTTTTTTTATGGAGTACCTGGCACTTTATTCAGAGAGATTTGTCCAAACATATGTTGCCTCTAATATCCAAATAAGGCACCAGGCCTACTTCCAAGTTAGTTGTAGTCACCTATATAAAGTATAGACAGTTGTTTCCAACTTCAGAAGGGAGACCCTGGTGTGTCATAGATCACTGCAACCCTAAAAGTTCACCATTCTTATAGATTATGGAAGTGCAATCTGTATCTCCTCTCTAGCATGTATATCTTCTACTAAGGCATGTATGATCCTTGCCACTTCCTGTGCACTAGGTCTAGGAAACATACTCTGAAACTCAGTGAAGGGCCAGCAAGATAGCTCAGGGAACTAAAGTGCCTGCTTAGGTAAGCTTAGGCAACTCTGCAGTTTGATTCCTGGCACCACATGCCACTGCCACCCTGTCCCTAGAGCTGGCTGAGCCGGCCACAGACACCCATTGTAGTGGTGCATGTCTGCAATCTCAGCGCTGGGGAGGCTGAAAACAGGAGGCTCACTATGAGTCTGACCTGTGAAATGAGACCCCTGACAACCAAATATATAAAAAAAATAGGGACCAACACAATACGTTGTGGGCTAAAAGGACAATCAAATTTTCTCTGGCTTATGTTATCATGGAGAGAGAAAAGTTAAGCTATAGCGCCGGGCATGGTGGCGCATGCCTGTAATCCCAGCACTCGGGAGGCTGAGGCAGGAGGATTGCTGTGAGTTCGAGACCAGCCTGAGCTACAAAGTGAGCTTAAGGCCAGCCTGAACCACATAGTGAAACCCTGTCTCAAAAAGACAAAAAAAAAAAAAAAAAAACAAGTTAAGCTATAGCAATGTTATACTTACTGATCCCTTGTGATTACTCTTTTGTTAAATCAAGATATTTTGTGTGGTTTTTGCTCATAAAAAAGGCCATTTACTAGGCCAGTTGCTGCTTACCTGTTGCTGGAGGCTGTGTTGATTTACTCAACTCAAGTTACCATATTGGGAATCTGCAAAGTGACTGCCACCACTAAAAATTAAGTTTGCAGTAATTTTTAGTCATTTTTTATCTTTAATTTAGACTTTACATCAGATATACAAACATGTTAAATGATAATCAGATAGTTTCAAGCCTTGATAGTGGCAGTAGGCTATGGAGTGCTGCAGGGATGTCATAATACTTTTCATTGAGCACTTTGACAGTGGTTACTAGGCTTTCCTATATCACTCTTTGCTATAATAACTCTTGCTTCATTTGGTAAGTGCCCAATATGAGGATTTTTCTAGTACTTATAACCATAATTCTGGAATTTGGATAATAATAGTTGAATGGATTTGCAATTCTTTTGGATTTACTGTTAAGATGATCTTGAAAAAGATCCTATGTATGACATGCACTTGGATTTCCACAAGTTGACTACAAGATATTTATTATCAGTACACACACCCTACTAGTAAATGTCTTGATCTTCCTGAAAATTTCTTATGTTGTCCCTTATCTAATACCAGCTTTGGTAGTATTTTGAGAAACCATGCATGTACTGAATTACCAGTAATGTATTTTTCCTTGGCAAAAAGAAAAAAAATATCATCTGTGTGCTGCTTCAATATGTGATTAGTGTAATGTAAGAATGCTATCTGGAGTCTGTTTTAAATAGGTCTCATATCAGTCATTGTGTCAGTAGTGGTCCTAGCAGGAACCAGATAATATACTTGCATTGGATAATTTGGTCAAGTGTCTATTTCATGAGCTGAGAGCAGATCCTATTAGCTATGCTGAATAATATCAGGGCTGTTTAAGAAATTAGATAATTTGAAAGTTATGGTCCATCTGGCCATTAGATTATGGTCTGATAAAAATTTCTTCACCAAATTAGTCCTTTTTCCATTTATATAGTTATAGATCTATTTTAGGTGTTCAGGTTTAAATTATTGACAAGCCTGATACTGACTCGGTATTTTTATATATCAGTAAAATGTTATATGTAGAGCTTCAGCTTCTTGCTCTAGGAACCAGCAATGTCTCTCTTCCTTAGGCAGGTGATTAAAATTAACAGATTCATAATTAGAAAAATATTTTTACTATCTTTCAATGAAATAACTTTTTAAACATTTCTATTGGTATTATTATAGTATTCCAAGGGCTTAACCTTGGAGGCATTTTCAGTTATTGTCGTCCAGATGCTGGGACTCAGTCTGGGAATAGCATATGATGATCCAATAAAATGTCACTGTTCTGAAGCCATCTGTGTAATGACTCCAGAAGCCATGTAAGTTTTTTAAGTGATTTGTTTATTGGTTATATTTATTTAACTTTCAAAGTAGTATTATAGATATATGTGCATTAAGTTAACTACTAAGTATAAACACATTATTTTAAATGTAAGAATAGTATATAATGTGATAGACTGTTAAAGCCAATAAACAAAATGTATTGGATTTGCAAAATACATTACCAAAACAATTTTCCTTGTGATTCATGTTATGAAAGCATTTATTATGTCTCTTTAAAAATAATTGGCATTTTTGTTGGTAGTAAAAGTTGTTTGGTTTTGGTTTTAGATTATATATTTTTATATGGGAAATTCAAATAAAAGTGTTGCATAATTTTGGGCCAATAAATTGATGTCAATTTATTATCTATCTCATTTTTTAAAGTTATTCTATTTTTAATTTTCATATTGCTTTATTTTTTATTTTTTTTGGTGGAACCGAGGATTGAACTCAAGTCCTTATGCTTGCCAGGCAAGCACTTATTCTACTGAGCCCTATCTCCTTGGCCCTATCTATCTCTTTTTCAAATGAATATATTATGCCTATTACCTTATTAGAAGGATGATGTAAGGAAAAAATGAGGAAATTAAAAATTATAAAATCATATATGTTCTATAGTAATTTCTGAATTTATGAATGGTTCCTTAAAATACTTGAAGACAAAAGGTAGCACGCAGGACTGAGAAGATAGCTCAGCCATCTAAGTGCCTGCCTAGCAAGTGCAAGAACATGGGTTTAATCTCCAGTACTGCATACTGTGCCAGTCCCAGAGTTCTGGGAGTGCTGGGCCAGTCACTGAAACCAGGTGTGGTGGTGCAAACCTGCAATCCCAGTGCTGGGGGACCTGAGACAGGAGGATCATGGTTAGTCTGAGCTGCTTAGCAAGACTCTGTACCAAATAAGTAAATAAATACATAGGGTTTAAAAAAAACTTTTTTAAAAAATAAAAGGTGCCACATATACCATTTAGTATTCTGCAGTGCCTAGTTTCTTCAGGGTTTTATCATAAATAGATGTTGAATTGTATTTGATGCTTCTCTTCCATGTATTAAGATGATTTCATGCTTTTCATATTTGATTCCATGTCTGTGGTATGTTTGATTTATTGATATGCACATTTGAATCATCTTTGTGTCCCTGGATGAAAGGTAAGTTGATCATGTGTATATGATCTTTAGTGTGTTGCTGAATTCGATTTGCAAGTATTTTATTAAGGGTTCTTGCATTCATGTTCATGAAGAATATTGACCTATAGATTTTTCTTGCTTTGGTTTTTCTATCAGCTTCTTTCATACAACTGCCTTTGCTATATATAGATTTTGGTATGTCCTATTTTTACTTTCATTTTATTCTAGGATTTCTAAAATAGCTTTTCTAATTTTTTTCAGTTAAAAGTACATTTGATTATTTCAAAGGAAATTGTTCAATGTTGATGTTTTCATAGTTTATATATTTTCTCTTAGTTTTGACTTCTAGTTCGTTCTATTATGATCTGAGGAGATACAAGAAATTATATCTTGTTTTTTTTTTATATATGTTAAGGTTTGAGTTATAGCCTAGACTCTGATATTTTCAAGAATGTTTCATGAGCTGCTGAGAAGAATGCATATTTTTGTAGTTTTTGAATAGAATGCTTTGTAAATGTCTGTTATATTTATGTGATGTTGAGTTTTTAAAATACGGATTACTTATACTGATAGTGGACTACTAAACTTACCTGCTATTGCTGTTCCTTAATGTTAAGTAGTGTTTGTTCTAAGGCTTTGGAGATACTGATATCTACTGCATATTTGTTTATAATTATTACATCTTCTGAATGGATTGTTTCCTTTACCAGTATGTGGTATCTTTCTTGGTTCAATCTAGCTTTGCCTTTGTTTGTTTTATCAGAAATGAGTGTAGCTATTTCTATTTCTTATCAGATTGTATTACATGGAATATAGTTTTCTACCTTTTCACTTTGAATCTATACATATATTTGCTAATGAAGTATATTTCTTTCAAGCAGCAGAGAATTGAATCTAGTCTGCCAGTCCGTCTTTTCATTGGAAGGTTAAAGCCATTTACATTCAGAGTTATGGAATGATACATACAGATTCTTTCATAATTGCCAATACCTTCTCTTCCTCTTCTGTATGTAGGATTTCTTTCAATATATTTTTCAGTGATGGGGTAGTGATGATGAATTTCTTTATGTTTATCTTTACATTTCCTTCAACTTTGCAAGATAGCTCTTTGGTTATGTTAACATAGGTTTGCAGTGACATTCTTTTAGGGCTTGGATACACTGAACGGCTCTGACGCCTTTTGAGCTTTTGCAAAGAAGTCTGCAGTTATTTTTATGGGTTTGCCTTTGTCTTGGCATTTTTCTCTTGCAGCTAGCAAAACAAGTAAAGAAAGAAGGAAGGAAGAGCACACTGGACATGGTGGCACATGCCTGCAATCCAGACATTTAAGAGGCTGAAACATGAAGATTGCTGTGAGTTTAAGACTAATCTGAGCTACATAGTGAGTTCAAGGCCAGCCCAAACTACATAGTAAAACCCTGTCTAAAGGAAAAAAATTCATTAAAGACTTATGAAAGCAGGTGAAGTTAGGTAAAAGTAACATCCAAAACATAAACCAACAAGAAAAACAGTCTGGAGAATAAGAAAAGAAAATAATGGTGGTAGAGGGAATAGAACCTCAAAAGATAAAAAAAGATAAATTCAAAAACTTTCAATAAAATTAGACAAAATTGTTCCAATAAAATTAGGTGAGAGTAATATGTAAAAAGCAATAAAAACATAAAGAAAAGAGAAGGAAGAAATTGATCAAAAGCAGGAAACAACTGGAATTAAGAAATTAAAGAAAACCAAAACAAAGGAAAAAATAAATCTAAACATTTTTTTCCATGTCAGGGTATTTGGATGAGAAAAGTACTTTTATAAAAACTTTTGGAAGGGCCCTGGCTGTGAGAATGCTGAGTCCTGCTTTGCCTATAGCTCTTGGCTGGGCAGGCAGTGGTATGTTTTGTGTCTCATATCTGACTTCTTTGTAGAGGCTTAGTGATTGTATCTGTGTATCCTGAGCTACTGCTGTCCCCAAATAGTGTGGTGCATGGATGAGAGAGATGCCCCACTCACTCCAGAGTCTGAGTTGAGTATCCTGGGACATAACTTAATGCTGCACATATTTGGGGGTTAGTGTTGGGAAAGCAAACAGATGACTGAGTCTGGTACTGGAAGGAAGCTAGAAAGGAAAACCAAGAAATTGCTTTATTCTGGCAGTCGCATACCCACCCACCTCAGAAAGCCACACACAGTGGGCCTGGGCCCTCACAACAGCCGAAGAACACTGGTCACCATGACCTCCACTGCCTGAGCTCCTTGCTACTTAAACTTCTCACAGGGATTGAGGTAGACCCTTGTCCTCTCCATGACTCTCTCTCTTAGCTGTGTCCCATAGCAGTCACTGCAGCAGGGTGTCCCTAGCAATCTAGGAGTGTGGGATGTTCAATAAACTTTGATCCCTGGGGCAACTCAGTCTGAAACACCAAGCCCCTTCTCAAATTGGCAGTTTTTCATAACACTCCGAGATATGGTAAGCTCAGTAGTGGATTTCTTCTGTAGGGCTAGCTTGCCATACGAGGATCATTGCTTTCCAAAGAACTACGCACGCTTGATTTATACCTTGATTAACAGAACTATTTTTTCCCCTTCCTGAATAGTTGTTTGCCAGCAGTCGTGATTCCAGGTCACAAAGCTGTAATATAAAATAGATAATTACTCATAGTTTGTGGCTAAACTGTTATGAATCTGGAGTAATAAAACCTCTAGATTTTTATGGTATGTTGTATTTCAAAATGCTGTCATATATAATTATAGTTTTCTCATAAATCTCTTGTGATGTGCATACAGGAAGATTATCTTAGTTTTTATAAAATCTAATCATGTCATATATATATATATATATATATATATATATATATATGCATTTCTATAACACATGTTAGCTACATTTTTTATGTATTTAGTACAGGATATACAGGGTCTCACTACAAGACCGGATTTGTAGTAATCCTCCTGTTTTCATCTTCCCAAGTGCTGGGATTACAGGCACGTTCCACCATGTCCAGTCTCAATTGCTGTCTCAGTGTGTCCTGGGAGTGGGGCTGGCACAGCATGGTAGGGATAAGACTCTGGTCCCTGCATCTGCCAAAGCAGGAACTTTAATTCGCTGAGCTATCTGGCAGGCCTATTTAGAAATGTTTGCACTATGGTTCAGTCAATAAATTTTATTTTAACTTTCCCCTAACTCCTGTAATACTTGGTTCTACTTTACTTAGTAGTTCTTTGAACTGGTTTCTATGGTGCTTTGTGGTTTTAAAGGTATTTCTGAGTACATTATCTACACATCAGCATTATCTTTAAATTTTGACCACTTTTGCTCCAAGATTGGCCATTTCTATTATAAAGCCACAAAGACCATGCCAAGCTCCCTGGTTAGTGGTGCTGATTAATTGTACAAGTATATAAAATATTAACCTCATATTAGGTATTCAATAAATATGTTTTCTCTTTCTCTTACTCATTTGTAATCTGTATCCAGACATCCTATTAAAACATTCCCAAAATTTATCTTTACTAGTATTATACAAATCTAATTATATAACATATTAATATTTGTACAGTTTCTCTGAGATCTTTGAAGAAGTTCTAGACTATCTGAAATATAATTTGTTCAATAAAATGAGTTGTTAATTGAGTGTAAATTTTGAAGGGACGTCATATCTGTTTAATACATTTGTTTATTTGTAGATTGCTTTTTATACTATTGGTCTGTGCCTAATCTTTTAATTGTCATATATTCTGGTGCATGAAGTCACATGACCTCAAGAGCTGTTATAAATATTGAGTGCATGTAATATTATCTATGAAATTAAAATAAATATTTACTTATGATTTCAGAAATATATTGATAATGACATTATATGGGTTCACTTTTAGACAATCCCCTGGTGTAAAGACCTTCAGCAATTGTAGTGTAAATGACTTTAGAAGTTTTACTTCAAATGTGGGAGCCAGATGTCTCCAGAATAAACCACAGATGCAAAGAAATCCAAGGCCAGTATGTGGAAATGGCAAAATAGAAGGAAATGAAATCTGTGATTGTGGTAATGAACAAGTAAGTCTGATAACTAGGAAAACAGATTAACAACTTTATTGTTTTTCATAAATGTTACACACCTTAACTATGACTTAATGCCATGCAGAATAAGGATGGAAAGTGAATCAGGTTTAAACACAAACCAGAAAATAGTATCTAGGTTTTGTAGGTTGAAAAGTTAATTGTGGATTACTTTTCTCATTGCTGAAATAAATTCCCGACACCAAAAGTTAAGGAAGGAATGATATATTGGGCTTAAAGTCTGTAAGTTTTCAGTTCATAGTTGTCTGGCTCCAAGGCAGGGTAGCATAGCAAAAAGTGAATCTTAGAGGACAAGCAATTCATGGCAGGTAGAAGACAGCAAAAGCAAGCAAGTGACCAACTTCAAGTAACTAGCACCGAGCCTGTTTCTGCCCCTTATGTCTTATCCAGGCTACCTAGCCTTATAGTCAGTGGCATGCCCACCCTTAATCCTAGCACTGTACCATGAATCAATTCAGCCACTTCTGAAAAATCACCACCTAAGACCACATGAGTCTTTTTTTTATTGAATAACAAAGAGCAAATAGACAGTTTCAAATCAAATTTGTAGGACAAATTCAACAATTAATACATTGCACATTGTTTTTGTAGTGGCTTTTTGTTGTACAAGATGCATACTGATACTCTATGTACAAACACTATTAGAGCAGATGCTCTGATCAATGATTTAAGAGACTGTAGCTGTATACTTATCTTTTCTGTAAAGCTGAATTATACTGTTTTAATAACTAATAATTTTTACAATGTTATCTTCCTAGTGGTTATCCATAGTAAAAGAAGCAGACAGGATATCCTGTCTAAACACTATTAGTGCAAATCTTTCTTCTCATAAAATTATACAAAAGTACTGCCTATTTATCCTAACTGTACTGTTTATAAAGACACAGAATGCTTCTTCTTTTGTATCCCCCTTTTTTTTAATTAGTCCTGACACAGATGGGTATTCTATTGTCATTCAATTATATAGGAGCTTGAATTCAGCAAAACAATGCAACACAGTCCAGCAGTCCACAACAATAGGGGGTTATCCAAAGAAGTTGTCGACTAGAGCCATTTACAGCTCATCTTATTATTATGGCCTTATTTTATAAACCTTGTTTTTATATTTTTCTGCTGGATGGTTAAGACTGAGAGAAAGCAAGAGCCATATAACTAAAAGAGTAACTTTTGTATCTGATGAGGTCAGTCAAGTCCCCTCAGGCTTTATCTAGTAAACCTGTACCTCACTCTGTAGATCCTTTGTCTGTGTCAGGCATGTGGATGAGTCACGGATATTGCTTGACCAGTTTTCTCTCTGTGAAAGCCTGAGAGAAAGTTTTCTCTCCTTGCAGTTCTCCTTAGGCACACTATAGATCATTGATCACATTTCTCTGTGGCTCCATAATCTCCTTGATCAGAAAATTTGGGGCACCACTGAGTTCCATGATGTCACACTACAGGTTCCTCTATGTTCTGAGTCTTCACTGACCTTGAAAGGCTAGGGCCAAAATGTTGGCTGACCTTGCAGCCCTTCCATTTCTCCAATTTTTGATCTGCAAACTTAGGTTGTTAACCAACCAGAAGAGAAGCTGATTGTTACGGAGCAAAATGTGCAATTCAGTTTACCCTTACTAAATTCTTTTTAGTTGTTATTATACCTTTCTATTTGTATTTCTTCTTTTGATTACTTATACTAGGGAGATTATATGATATTTGCACATGTGGGTCTGGTTTATTTCACTTATGAGTATATGTTCATGTGGCATCCACTTCAATATAAATGTTTCAAGTTTGTCATTCTTTATAACTGAGTAATACTTTATTGTATAGAAATACCACTTCTTTCTCAACGATTACTCGTGACAGGCATCTTGGTTGTTTCAAAGATTTTGCTGTCACAAATTGTGCTGCGATAAACATTGGTACGTATATATCACTGTGATATGATGTTTTCAGTTCCTCTTGAAAAATTGTGAGTAGGAGGATAGATGGCTTGAGTGGGATTTCTAGTCCTAGTTTTGTGAGGAATCTCCACAATAGTTGCTCCAGTGTACATTCCCAACAGCAGTGGAGGAGTGTTCCCTTTTCCCTACATCCTCCCCAACATTTTTTGTTGATTGCTTTCTGTATGATAGCCATTCTTTCTGGAGTCAGATGGTATCTCAGTGCTGTTTTAACTTGCAATTCACGGATGGCTAGTGATGTGGATCATTTTTTCATATATTTATTCGCTTCTTTAATTTTGTCCTCTGAGAAGTGTGTATTCATCTCAGATGCCCATTTCTGGATTGGATCTTCAAATTTAAGGGCTCTAATCTTTTTTAGTTTTTTATATACTCTAGAGAGCAGACCTTTGTCTGAGCACTTATAAGTTAGGATTTTTTCAAAATTTGTGGGTTGTCTTTTCATTTTGTTGGTAATTTCTTTTGATGTGCAAAAATAAGAGTTGATACCAGTTGTTAATTCTTTCAAGTGTTTCCCGTGTGAATACATGTTTGTTCATGAACTCTTTGCATACCACTGTGTCTTCAAGAGTTCCTCCTACTTTCTCTTCCAGGAGATTGTTTCTGATTTAATGTTTAGATCTTTAATCTACTTTGACTTTAGCTTAGTGCATGGTGAGCTGGATCAAATTTTAGTTTTAGGCATGTAGAAAGCCAGCATTTCCAACACCATTTGTTAAAGTGGCTATCTTTCTTCCAGTGTGTTTGGCCCCTTTGTCGAAGATCAGTTGGCTGAGTGTGTTCGTAGAGGCCTCTGCATCTTCTGATCTATTCCATTGATCCTCAGGTCTATTTCATGGCCAGTACCATGTTGATATTGTCACAGTAGCTTTGTAGTATAATTTCAAGTCAGGAATTATAATGCCATCTCTCCTGCCTTGTCTTTGTTGGCCAGGATTGCCTTTACTATTCTAGGTCTGTTCTGGTTCCAAATAAATTTTAGGAACAATTTCTCTAGTCTGGGAAATATAGTAGTCTGGGCTGGAATTTGTTTTCATACAGGACTTGAAGAACTCTGCTCCATGCTCTCCTTGCCTTTATGGTTTGTGAAGAAAAGTCGACTGTAATTCTAATGGGTTTTCCTTTGAATGTGATCTGCTTCTGTTCTCTTGCAGCTTTTAGTATATTATTCTTGTGTTGGATTTCTGGGATCTTGATTCTTACATGTTTCAGTGTGTTTTCAGTTGAGTTGAAATTATTTGGCATTCTGTATGTACTCTTTGGCTACCTGAATGTTGGATTGTTTCCTCATATTTGGGAAGTTTTCTGCTATTACTTCTGCCCATATTCTTTTTATATCTATTGACTCCTTCTTTCTCATTGATGCCTATTAATATCACTTTGTTCTGTTCTATTTCTCCAACTCTGATTTGTGAACTTAAGTTGTTAACCATCCAGAAGAAAAGCTGAATAGTATCCTGCAGCAAATGCCATTCACTTTGCCTTATCAGACTCAATTGATTTTAGTTGTTGTTGTACGTTTCCTTTTGTATTTCTGCTTTTCGCTTGTTATACTAGGGATACTATACGATATTTACACATGTGTGTCTGGTTTATTTCACTTACGAGTATATGTTCACGTGGCCTCCACTTCAGTATAAATGGTTCAAACTTATTATTCTTAATAGCTGAGTAATACTCCATTATATAGAAATACCACATCTTTTTCAACCATTCCTCATGTGACGGACATCTTGGTTGTTTCCAAGATTTTGCTATCACACATTGTACTACTATAAACATAGGTATACATATATCTCTATGATACGATGTTTTCAAATCCTTTGGGAAAATTCCCAGTAGGGGGATAGCCGGCTTGAATGGGATTTCTAGTCCTACTCTTTTGAGGAGTCTCCACACTGACCTCCACAATGGTTGTACCAGTCTACATTCCTACCAGCAGTGGAGAAGTGTTCCCTTTTCCCCACAACCTCTGCAACATCTGTTGTGGGTTGATTTCCTCATGATAGCCATTCTTTCTGGAGTGAGATGGTATCTCAGTGTTGTTTTTATTTGCATTTCACGGATAACTAGCAATGTGGAGCATTTTTTCATATATTTATTTGCTTCTTTAATTTTGTCCTCTGAGAAGTGTATATTCATCTCAGATGCCCATTTCTGAATTGGGTCTTTAAATTTGAGGGCCCTGTTATATCTTAGTTCTTTATATATTCTAGACAGTAGTCCTCTGTCTGACTGCTTATTAGTTAGGATTTTTTCAAAGTTTGTGGGTTGTCTTTTCACTCTGTTGACAATTTCTTTTGACATGCAGAAGCTCCTCAAGAAGAGTTGATCCCAGTTGTTGATTCTTTCAAGTGCTTCCCCTGTGAATATGTTTGTTCATGAACTGTTTACCTACCCCTATGTCTTCAAGAGTTCCTCCTACTTTCTCTTCCAGGAAACTGAGTGTTTCTGTTTTAATGTTTAGGTCTTTCATCCATTTTGACTTTAACTTAGTGCATGGTGATAGAGCTGGCTCAACATCATGAAACTCAGTTGAGGTCCAAATTTTCTGAACAAGGAGATTATGGAGCCACAGAGGAAAGTGATTGAAATTCTATAGTGTGCCTGGGGAGAGTCACATGGAGAGAACACTTTCTCTCAGGCTCTGACAGAGAGCAAACTGGTTAAGCATTGACCCTGACTCATCCACACGGATGACACAAAGGATCCAGGGAATAATGTACAGTACTACAAGATAAACCCTGAGGGAACTTCACTGACCGCATAAGAAACATAAAGTACATGTGTTGGTATATAAGTCTTTCTCTATCTAGGTCTTACCCATCCAGCAGAAAAGTATAAAAATGAGCAGTAAATGGCTATGGTTGACAACTTCTTTGAATAACTCACTATTGTTGTGGAATGCCGGGCTGTGTTGGATAGTGTTGTCGAGTTCAAGCACCTAAGTTAGTTGAATGACAATGGAGTGCCCACCTTTGACAGGTGTAGACAAAGGAAGGGGTGTAGAAAGAAAAAAATCATTATATGTGTGTATAGACAATACAGTTGGGATAGATAACGCTGTGCTTCTACATAATCCTATGAGAGGCAAGATCTGCACTAATGGTGGTTGGACAGGATATTATGTCTGCTTCTAGTACTATGGTCATCCACTAGGAAAATAATTATTGAATTTTTGATATAATTCAGGTATAAAAAATAAGATAAGTAAACAGCTACACTCTTAATTTACTGATAAGAGACATCTGCTATAATAATGTCTGTAAGTATAATATCATGTATGCGCCTTGTATGATACCAAAACAGTATGAAAACTGTTTGCAATGTATTAATTTATCGAATCTGTCTTGTTGTCTTAAAACCGTCTGATTCATATTTGTACTTCAATAAAATGAAAAAATTAAAAAAATTACTTTGTTGATATTGGCATTATCGTGCAGGTGATGGGTTATTTTTTCCTGCATCCTCTTTGTTTTTAAGAGATCCTCTTTCACCTTTTCACTAGATGCACCAGTGTGTTCACAATCTGAAACTCTGTTTTTGCTTTCACTCAGATGGTTTTGTAGACTCGAAATTTTACATTCTTTCATATCTCTTTGACTCTGTGTCATGAGATCTATTTCTTTCTGGTATTGCTCATTTAAGGAATCTGTCATATTTCTAATCTCTTCCTCATTTTTTTTACCCATGTCTTCTTTAGAGGTAGCTATTAATTCTTTTACTGTGAGTTTTTTTTTCCAAATTGGGTTTCCTTTATATATTTCTGTAATTGATTCTCTACTTCAGATGCTATGATTTCAAAGATTTGTGTTTTTATTTCAGAAATTATTTCTACTTTGAGTTCCTTTTACCTTTCTGCTGTTGTTTCTTTGCTTGTAATGCTGTTAGTTCATATGCTTCAGTTGGAATAGTGTTCTCTGCACTTTCTAGGCATTGGGTTTCCCCCATATGTTTCTTGATTTGATTCATTAGTTCAGATACTATGTATTCAAAAATTTCTTTTTTTTATTTCAGGCCTTAATTCTGGTCTGAGTTCCTCTATACCTTTCTGCTGTTGTTTCTTTGCTTCTTACTCTGTTTGTTCATTCATTTCAGCTGAGCTTGTGTCCTTCGCACTTGTCATTGGTGGGCTGGAGGTATGAGATTGCATTTTGCTCCTTGTCTTTGTCATTTTCTATGCACTGATCTCTGACCTTTGGTGTAGAGCTTTGGTGCAGTTACAACCTTAGCATGTAATGAGATTCGGGTGCTGATCTATTAAGTTTGAAATTATCCAGTTATGTCTGGCCTGGATCTAGCTTTTATGTTTAGCTCCTTTTTGCTGGAGCCCCTCTATTGTGCTTCTGGCCCAAGGAGCACCTTGAGGCTCCAAAGCTCTCCCACACACTTACTGGGCTGAGCTGGGCTGGATCAGCTGCTGAAAGAGTCACAAAACTTTTCATTCACTTAGTGGGCTTGGGGACAGGGGCTCCAGATAGCATGGTGCAAGGGGAAGGAGAAAGTTCTCCCACACACTTGCAGGGCTGGACTCAGGTGGATTAGGGGCCCGACAAGTCACAATAGTTCTCACTCACTCGGCAGGCTTGGGGGCAGGGGCTACGGGGAATTGTAGGCCAGGCTAGGCTTAGCTGGATTTCACTCGGAGTTCTTGGTCACGGGGCTCCGGATGGTGTGGTGCAGCATGGTGTGTCATGGGGAAGCGGAAAGTTCTCCCAACACACTCACCAGGCCAGACTTGTGTGGATCAGGTGCCGGAAGAGTCATGATAGTTCTCACTTGCTTGGCGGGCTTTGGGGCAAGGCCTCCGGGGAGCTGCAGGGCAGGCCGGGCTGGGGTGGATCGCACTCAGAGGTCTTGGGGGTGGGGGCTATGGATGGCCAACCATATAAATCTTTGATGGGACATCTAGGCACAAGCCATAACAGTTATAAATAAGCTTAAAATGTAGTGCTGAACTCAGCTAGACAATAAGCTGTTGTGCTGTAGAATAAGCTGCTGCTTCCTATTCACAATAGAATAGAGAATATGGTGATGGTGACTATTAGTACTACAGACAGAAAACTGAGTTTGATTGCTTACTTAACAGGGAAGCCCTTAAAATATAATGAATGATCAGGTTCACAGTACGGTGCTTCTAGATAATTCAGTATTTACAAATATAAATGTCTTTTTTATGAGATACAAATGATATTAGGGTTTTTGAAATATGTAAGCATGAATCATTTGGATATGTATCATATTGTTTTAATTTCTATGTTTTACTATCTGGTAGAATAGGTTCATTCTCTTACATTTAATCAACTCTTAAAATTAAATTTGCTGAAGACAAAAATAAACAATGTACTAATTATAACTGTCCTACTAACCTGTTTTGAAACTGTTTCATTGCTAATTTTTCTTTTTTTCTCATTAAAATAAATAAAAATTAAAAAAAGAAAAAATTATTTTTGCTGAGGTATAATGAAAACTACAGGCATTTTAAATATAAATGGTTTTGACAATGTCTCAAAACTGTGACATAATTGAAATATAGATGATTTTCTTTATGCCCCAAACTTTACCTATGTCTCTGTAGTCTTTACCAGTTTACTCATGTCCAGGCAACTTCCTATTAAATTTTGGCTGATACAGTATTTATTCTTTTATATTTGTATTCTTTTTTTTAATGCATTTATCATAGGGTCTAAAGGGGCTTTCTACACAGATCACATTCATAATGATCCTCCTGTTTTCAGCTGCCCAAGACCTGGGATTACAGGCACACAACATTACACCAAATCTTAGTCCTTGTCTCAGCAAACCCAGGGATCAGGGCTGGCGTGGCATGCCATGTATTGAACCGTGATCCCTAGGCCTGTCTAAGCAGCTGCTTTAGTCTGCTGAGCTATCTGGGCAGCCCTTACATTTGTGTTCTTTCAATGTAGCATTTTTATAATTCATCCACATTATTTATGGTGCTGTATTTTGTCCCTTTTAATTATGAGTAATACTTCATTATGTAGATCTATCACATTGTTTTTTCCACTTACTTATGTATCTTTGAGTTTTTAATAGTATTATTATCTCTGGATCCATCCACCCCTCCGGGCCCAGCCCAGGCCTGGCCTATGAGTGAGAAATTCCCCCACATTCTTGGGACTCCTCCTAATCCAGCCCAAGCCCAGGCCAGGCTAGTGTGTGGGAGAGCTTCCATGCCCATTGAACCCCTCAAGACCCAGCCCAGGCCTGGTGCGTGAGAACTTGTGCTGTGCTCTCTGGACACCTCCACCCCTCCAGACCCAGACCAAGCTTAGTATGTGCAAGAACTTCTGCCTCACTCTCTGGACCCCTCTACCCCTCTGGGTGCAGCCCAGGCCTGGCTTGTGAGTGAGAACTTCCTTGCTCTCGGGACCCCTCCAGACCCATCCCAAGCCCAGACCAAGTGAGTGTGTGGGAGAACTTCTGCCATCCACTTCACTTGCTGCACCCCTCTGGACCCAGCTGAGGCCCAGGGCATGAGAACTTCTGCCTTGCTCTTCGAACCCATCCAGACTGAGCCCAGGAACATTTCTGCCGCACGAAGAAGCTGAGCAGAGCAACAAGACCCAAGCAGGCACAACTGAGTGAAGTAAAAGTTCATAGATCTGCACCTGAATTTCAGTAGGTGCTAAGGTTGTAACTGCAGCAAAACTCTACCCCAAAGGACAGAGGACAGTGCTATACAAAAGGATAAAGAGAAGAATCAAAATGCAATCTAAGGCCCTAAGCTCACCCAGAACAAGTGCAGAAGACACTCGCACAGAAGAAATTGGGAATCACACAGCTGAAATGTCTGAATTAATAGTGTCTGAAGTTAAGAAACAACTGCAGAAAGGTATAAAGGAACTCACATAAGATATAACCTCTGAAATAAAAAAGAAATCTCTGAATGAATAGCATCTGTAGTAATGAATAAAATGCAGACACATATAGAGGAAATTAGATCCAAAATAATCTCTGAACTAAGATAATTAATAAATGCTTCTCATAAAGATATTGACAAAAATAGAGGAGATTAGAAAAATGGTAGAATCCTTGAGTGGGCAATATAGGAGAGAAATAGATTGCATGAAGCAGATTGAAAGAGATATAGAGGAACTTATAATTTTAAGCACAAGCTTGCAAAACCATTTGAGTGAAGTAAAGATAGAGTTTCAGATCTTGAAGATGCCATCTCAGCTAGTGAAAATGTAAGAAAAAATCTCTTAAAAACAAGTAGGATGGAGGGAAAAAATAATTCATCACCTGCAAGATGATGCAAAAATAACAATATGACTAAGAGGCATCAAGGAGAAAAAAGGACTCAATACAAATAATATAAAAAGAATATGGGCAGAAGTAATAGAGAAAACTTCCCAAACATGAACCAGCAATCTGACATTAAGAGAACCAAAGCGTACAGAACTCCAAATAACATCAATTGAATTAAAAACACACCAAGACATATAATAGTCAAGCTCTCAGAAATCCAGCACAACATCAATATACTGAAAAACAACAGAGAAAAGAAAAAGATCACATTTAAAGGAAAACTCATCAGAATAATGGCTGGCTTCTCTTCACAAAACATGAAGTCAAGAAGAGCATGGAGCAGAGTACTTCAAATCCTCTATGAAAACAAATTCCAGCCCAGACTACTGTATCCTGCAAAACTCTTTCAAATTTGATAAGAAGTGAAATACTTCCATGACAAAGAACAACTAAAGAATTTCATGATGACAAAGCCAACCTTACACAGACTATTAAAAGATGTTCTAGAGAGGGACGAAAATAACCAGAACTTAATGAACAAGGACAGAAGGAATCCACTGAATAGAACAAACAAACACAGGACAAAAAGGAGTAAACAGTAGCAGGTAAATAACATATTAATCATAAGTCAATACATTTCAATTTATAACCATCAATGTAAATGGACTCAATTTACTAATAGACAAGAAATTGACTGGCATAGTAGATTAGGAAACAAAATTAAACAATATGCTGTATACAAGAAACACCTGTAAGTCATAAATTCATAGCCTGAAAGTTAAAGGATGGAAAAGAATACTATATGCCCCAGCACCTCACAAAAAATCTGGGCTACCAATCCTGTTCTCAAAGAATCTCAACTTCAAGAATGATTAAATGAAATAAAGGAGACACTATATACTGGTTAGGGGAAAAATTCAGGAACAAGACTTAATACTCATAACTGTTTATGCACCAAACACTGGAGCACCCAACTATATAAAACAAATCTTAATGGACATGAAAAATCTAATATCCAATAACACAATCTTAATAGGAGACCTTAACAACCCCTTATCCCTAAAAGATAGGTAAAACAGAAAAAAAAATTAACAAAGAAGTAGAAGAACTGAACTGGAGCTTGGAACAGACGGACTTAATGGACATATATAGAGTGTTATACCCAACCCCAGCTGAATACACATTTTTTTAAAGTTGTGTTATTTTTTAAAATAGACCACATACTAGTCATGCTTAAGTATATGGGAGAAGACAGAAATTATCCCATGTATGTTATCTGACCACAGTGCCATGAAACTGGAAATAAACAACAAAAGAAACCAGAAAAAGCACTAAATACATGGAAATTAAACAACAACTTACATAGGAACCAATGGGTCACAGATGCAATAAAACAAGAAATTAAAATTCAAGCAAATTTATCAGAATTTATGGGATGCAACAAAAGCAGTTCTCAGAGGGATATTTATAGCTGTGAACTCATGCATTTGGAAAACAGAATGAGAACAAATAAGCACCCTAATATTGCACTTTCAATATCTAAAAAAAGAAGAGCAAACCAAACCCAGAGCACAAAGATGGGAAGAAATCATAAAGATTAGAGTAGATATTAATTCAATTGAGATGAAGAAAAGGGTTCAAAGAATCCACAAATCAAAATGTTGGTTCCTTGAAAGACTAATTAAAGTTGATAAGCCTCTAGCCAACCTCATCAAAAAGAGGAAATAAAAAATATAAGTACGTTCAATAAGGAATGAAAAGGGTAAAATCAGCACAGACCCAGCAGAAATTCAGCAGATTATCAAGAGCTGCTTTGAGAATATTTACTCTCACACAACAGAAGACACAGAAGCATTGGAGATATTCCTAGAAATGTACAAATTGGGGCCAGGAAGATGGTTCATTGGAATAAGTGCTTCCCTGGCAAGTCCAATGGCCTGAGTTCAATACCAGTTCCACAAAAAAAGAATGAAAGGAAGAAAGAAAGAAAGAAAGAAAGAAAGGAAAGAAAAAAAAGTACAAATTACCAAGACTGAATCAAGAAGATAGAGCAACTCTCAATAACCAAATAACATAAAATGAAATATGAAATGTAATAAAAAATTACTGACAAAACTCCAGGAACTGATGGATTCACAGCTGTTTTATACAAGAAATTTATTTATTTAGTTGTTTATTTATTTTTTTGGTGTAACTGGGGAATGAACTCATGCCCTTGTGCTTGCCAGGGAAGAACTTATTCTACTGAGCTATCTCCATGGCCCCTAGAAATATAATCCTCAAACTATTCAATGAAATTGAAAGTGAAACAATCCTTCCAAAATCATTCCTTAAAGCAAGTATTATATTGATACAAAAACCATGGAAAGACAACTGAAAATGAGAACTACAGGCCACTTTCCCTCATGAACATAGGTGCAAACATCCTCAGCAATATCCTAGCAAATAGAATACAGTGAATTATCAAGAAGATTATACACCACGACCAGGTAAGATTCATCCCAGAGATGCAAGGATGGTTCAATGTGTGCAAAGCTATAACTGTAATACACTGTATTAATAGTGTCAAATCTAAAAACCACATGATTGTATCAATTGATTCAGAAAAGGCTTTTGACAAAGTCCAACACTCATTTATTTTCAAAATTCTATAGAAAATTGGAATAAATGACCTCCACTTTAATGTGATAAAAAACCATCTATGACAACCTAATGGCTAACATAATTTTAAATTGGGAAAAACTGAAATCTTTTACTCTCAGATCTTGTTCAAGACAAGAATGTCCTTTATCACCACTCCTATTCAATATAGCTTTACAGCCATTAGTTAGAGTCCTTAGACAAGAGAGAGAAATAAAAGAAATAAAAACGGGCAAAGAACAAGTTTAGTTATCATTATTTGCAGTTGACATGATACCTTACTTGGAAGACCCAAAAACACCCCACCAAGAAACTAATAAAACTGATACACAAATTCAGTAGCATAGCAGCATATAAAGTTAATACCCAGAAGTCAATAGCAGACAATAAAAACACAGAGGGAAATCAGTGAAACAATACCTTTTACAATAGCACCATGGAAAATGAAATACCTTGGAATTAATGTAAATAAAGAAGTCAAAGATCTTTTCAAGGAAAATTACAGTACTCTGATAAAAGAGATTGTAGTGGATTTCAGAAAATGGAAAGATATTCTGTGCTCATAGATAAAGGTTCAACATTCTGAAGATGGAAATACTCCAAAAATTGCTGTACAGGTTTAATGTAATCCCTATCAAACTACCACCATCATATCTCACAGAACTAGAGATAAAATTTATTTGGAACCAGAAAAGAGCTAGAATTGCAAAGGCAATCCTGGCCAACAAAGACAAGGCTGGAGTCATTACAATTCCTGACTTGAAATTATACTACACAGCTAGTGGGGCAAAAGAAACCCTTCTCCATCACTGGTGGGAA
The DNA here is from genome assembly GCA_004027165.1 of Ctenomys sociabilis. Lineage (NCBI taxonomy): Eukaryota > Metazoa > Chordata > Mammalia > Rodentia > Ctenomyidae > Ctenomys > Ctenomys sociabilis. The sequence continues at coordinate 31,545 of PVKA01010098.1, read as the reverse complement.
TGTAGACTGGTGCAACCACTATGGAAATATGTATGGAGACTCCTGGAAAAACTAGGGCTGGAAATCCCATTCAAGCCAGCTGTCTCCCTACTGGGGATTTTCCTGGAAGGATCGTAAATGTCATATCATAGTAACTGTGAATCTATGTTTATAGCAGCATGGCTTGTGATAGTCAAATCTTGGAAACAACCAAGATGCCTGTCACCTGAGGAATGGTTGAAAAAGATGTGGTATTTTTGTACAGTGAATATTACTCTGTTATAAAGAATGATGTGTTTGAAGCCTTTATATTTAAGTGGATGCCACTTGAAGATATACTCATAAAGGAAGTAAACCAGACCCACATGGGTAAATAACATATAGTCTTCCTAGTGTAAGATCTCAAGAAATAAAAATAGAATGGTATAACACAATTAAAAGGAAAGTGACAACAAAAGCATTAGGCAATGAAGAGAGTCCAAGGAGCAAAGCAAGGAAATGGGGAAAAAAAGCCATACATTTGTATGCGCAAGATGTTTAAGCCAATCATTCTGAGAATGTTCAGCAGGTTTTTGAAACTAACAGTTAATTGCTAGGATTCTCAATCTGATTAACTTTGTATGCTGATCCCTGTGAATTAAGCAACTGCACTGAATATAGCAATGTGTAATACCTGGGTCATGCTTGGATGCCTGTCATTCTGGTCTTCTAAATACATACTGCTTGTCATTTCATACCAATTATTGCCATATTTTCTCTCTAGTAAGTGTTTAAAGAAAAGGGCAATAAATGAAAACAAGAGACAATAATGTCATAGGACTGTCCTGCTACAATGCTGAATATGGTTAGATTTTTAAACTTCTGTGTAAAGATATGTAGTTATTTAATACTATTTTATAAAATGTTTTATTTTTTTCTTCATATTCTTTAGGTACTTAAAGTTCAACATGTCAAGACTTTATGGAAAAAACCTGTTCCATGTTATGTCTAAGATGTTTGATATTCAGACTAATAAGTTAAGCTCAACTGTCTATGTTGTAGGGTAATAATAATAAGTCTCTTCTGAAGAGTTAACAATCTAAGTTTGCAGACTAAAAATTAGCAAAGAAGAAGGGTTGCAAGGACATCCAACATTTTGGACTTAGCTGTTTTTCAAGATCAGTGATAACTCAGGAAATAGGAGAACCTATACTGCAACACTCTGTAACTCAGTTGTGTCCCAAATTTTCTGATTAAGGAGATTATGGGGCCACAGAGGAAAGTGACCAATGATGTAGGGTGTGCCTAAGGAGAGTCATATGGAGAGAAAACATTCTCTCAGGCTTTCAGAGTAAATTAGTCAATTAATGATCATGACTCATCCACATGGCTGACACTGACAAAGGATCTACAAACTGCAGTACAGGGTTTCAGGGTAAATCCTGAGGGGATTTTACTAACGTTGTCAGATACACAAGTTACATTTCTTGTTACATAGGTCTTGCTTTATTTTGGTCTTAAGCATCTAACAAAAAAGTATAAAAATGAATTATAAAATGTAAAGCCATATTATTATGCTGAGCTGACATTGCCAGTCCTATGGAAAACCCACTGCTATTATGGACTACTCTAGTATATTGGAATATTTTTCTGAATTCACACACCTATACTATTTAAATGACAATGGAGTATCCTTCTCTGACAAAACTAAACAAAAATGGAATACAAAAGAAGGACCTATTTGTATGTGTATATTCAAAATAGGATCAATATACAGCTACTTTCTCTTAATGAATAGAAATATTTGTTCTAATAGTGTTTGTGGACAAGATATCATGTCTGCATCATGTGCTATGTGTAATCACTAAGAAGACAACAATATGTAATGTATTGATTATTGAAACTGTCCTATGAATTGGTTTTGAAACTATCTCATTTCTATTTCTTTCGCAATAAAATGATTGAAAAAGAAAGTCAGTTATGTCTTTAAAATAGTATTGTTAAATTATTCCTGATTCTTAAAAGTAGAATTTGAAAATTCAATTGTGTTTGTTTATAAGAAATTGTATAATAAGTTTCTAAGTGTTTGTATTATTTTACACTTTCATTAGGAATATATGAAACTTTTCATTCATTTGTATCCTCTATAAAATCTGATGTTCTCAAGACTTTCATTTAGATATTCCTGTGATTTTATAGTTTTTTATTTCATATTTTCTTGATGACTGTAATAACAGCACTTCTCATGTTTTTATTGACTGTTTGCTATTTAATTTTATTAATTGCCAAATAATTCTATTGGATTATTGTCTATAATGTGTGTTTTATTACATCAGGCTTATGCATAAAGCCATCACCTTACATAATTATTTTTGTGATAATACATTTCAAATCTACCTGTTCAGCAGTTTCAGCTCTGCGTGATAGAGCACTAAAGTTATTCTTCCTATGTACTTGAAACGTAATCACCATCTCCATTTCTCCCTTTCCCCCTTTTCCTAGCTTCTGATAATCACTATTCTGTTCTCTGCTGTAATGAGTTTGACTTGGCTAGATTGTATATATAAGTCACATAATGTATTTGTCTTTCTGTTCCTGATTTTATTCACTTAATATAATATACCCAAGTTCATTTATTTTGTTGAAAATAACAGAATTTTCCTTTTCAAAATGGAATACTATGCTATTATACATATATGTTTATATATATATGTACATACGTATACATATTATCTATAATATATATATATATATATATATATATATATATATATATATATATGTAATCTGTTCATTGGATGATGAACCCTCAGATGAACCCTCAGGTTGTTTACAGATAAGATATTGCAGTGATGTGGTGATAACCATGGAAATAACAGATATCTCTTTATTATGTGAATTTCAATCCCTTCAGATATATGCCTAAAAGAAGGACTACCTGGGATACTAATTATTAAATGTCTGGGTGTGGGTTTAATTGTGTTGATGTTATTTGGAGTTTTGTATGCTTCAGTTATCTAAATGTTAGATTGTTTCCCCATATTTGGGGAGTTTTCAGCTATTATTTCTGTCTATATTCTTTTTATATCAATTGTATTGACTCCTTTCTCATTGATGCCTATTAGTCTTGTTCATCTTTCCATCATCTTGTAGATGTTAAATTATTTTTTCCTGCATCCTAGTTGTTTTTAAGAGATCGTTTCTTACGTTTTTACTAGCAGCAATGGTGTCTTCAAGGTCTGAAACTCTATTTTCACTTTTATTCAAATGTTTTTTCCAGCTTGTGATTAAGGTAATTTCCTGTATAGCACTTTAATCTGCTTCATGCCAATCTGTTTCTTTCCTACATTGCTCATTGAAGGATTCCATCATTTTTCTATTCTCTTTTTCTTAAAATCAGTGTCTTCTTTAGAAGCACTTACTACTTATTTCATTATAGCTATCATTTCTTTTTATACTTCACAAATTCTTTGTGATCTGATTTCCCCTGTACATTTCTGTAGTTACATCTTTACTTCAGGCGCTATTATTTTAGAGATTTCAGGTGTGAGATTTACAATTTCTTCTATGGTATTGTGTCCTACAATTTCTCTGGGTGGGTTTGGGCCTCAGAATGCAGTTTGCTCCTTCTCATTGTCATTTTTCATAGGACTGTCTTCTGACCTTTGGTGTAGAGCTTTAATAGAGTTACTATCTTAGCACCAGATCCAGATCTATGAAATTCAAACTCCAGGTGGCTGTGGCTTGAGTCTGGCTGCTGTGCTTCCCTGCTTTCTGCTGCAGCCCTTGGACATGCACCTGCTGTGCCACTCTGGCAAGATGTTTTGCTCCTTGATCAGCATGGTGAGACTTGCCTCTAGTCTCTGTGCAGGGAGTTCTGCTGCTGGCTTCCGTACCAGGCCCATCTGATGGAGGAAGTTCCACTGTCATGCTGGGCCTGGTGCTGGCTCAAATGAGGATCTGGTGGGCCTCTGGCAGTCTCACTCACATGCTGAGCCTGGGCTCTCATTTGAAAGTTTCAATTCAAAGAGTATCTGCAAAAGAAGGAGATCATCAATAGAAAATATAGGTAAGAAACCTAAACAGTGGGAAAAGAAGGGAAGAAAGAACAGAATGGAGAAAATGAATAAAAGAAAAAATACATAGACTCAAGAAAGAGAGGAAAAAAAAATCTAAGTACAAAAATAACCACAAAATACAAAACAGGACATTTCCAACCAAACAAGAAAGGGGTAGCAAATCAGACAAACAAAGTATAAGAAAAATAGTAAAATAGTTTTAGTGTTTACAAGTCTGTGAAGGTGTCCACGTTAGATCCCAGAACTGCACTTCAGCCAAATTTGCCATGGAAATTGTGCTGGAGATGGAGCTGATCTTGGCTCCTGATGTAGGGGCCAGGACTGGTCTTCTGTTGGTGGAATTCTTCACAGGCCAACTGCTGGCTCCTCACTACTTTTTCAGACACTTCCATATTGCTTGTCTTGCTGATTACTCAGTGTACCTGAACCAGCTATCTTGGCTCTCATGAATTTCTTTCTGCTTACCCACCAAAGGCATATATGTGCCTGGCCTATCCTGTCCTAGGTTTGTCTATTTTTTCTGTGCCCTTTGCATGTAGCTCTTATTCTGCTATACTGATGATATGGAAATTTGATCTTACAGTATTATTTTAGAACACTTGTATTTTCTCTCATTCTTTTTTAAGGTAGCAAGATTTTACATTTAATAAAGCTAGGAAAAGAAACAGATCCTTCAGAGCAAATTTGGAGCAAGGAGGAAAAGAGGCACACTGTGCAGTGTGCAGGAATCCTACCATGAAAGAACACAGTGGCTATGTTTTCTTTATGTTTTGCTGTTTGAATGTGATGCTATACCAGATCTGTCTTTCAGCTATTCTTTATTCTGCTTGACTAAAATTGAGACTTTCATCTGAATATTGAGTGTAAGTTTTTGTGCATTGCATTTGAAATTCTCTTTGAGCTTTTTTTTCCTTCAGACCTTTAAATAGTCAACCATATCCTTCATTGTATTCCATAATTCACTCAATTGTTTATTTTCATTCTCTTAGATTTCTATGAACTTTCAAAAAAGTCATATTTGTAATTTGTTGGTGGTTTTTCCACTTCAGTTTCTTTGAAATTTGTTACAGTGGTGGTGTGATTATTTTTTAAAATTAATCTTGTTCTTACATTTTTAGGTATACATAGTGATAACATTCATCATGGGAAATTTTTACCTATACATTCTACATTTTGATTGTTTTACTCCTCTCCTATTAAATCCTCTTCCTGCCCTTACTTATGAATACTTCCTTTCTGTTTATTTTTTCTATTCTCTTTTCTTCCCCTTGGTGTTATGATGCATTAAGGAGACAATAAATTACTTTTTTCTTGTGTTTCTGTACTGAGTTTGTGGATCTGATGGGATGAATGTTTCTTCTATGTTGCTGTGTTGTCCTTCATGGTATGCAGCTTTCTTCTTCAAATATGATTTTGGATATCAATTTATTGTGTAATGTTGATTTCATTTTTTACTGGATCAATGATGTAAACTTCTTTTTTTTTTTTTTTTTTTTTTTTTTTTTTTTTTTTTTTTTTTTTTTTTTTTTTTTTTTTTTTTTTTTTTGTCTTTTTTTTGAGACAGGGTCTCACTATGGAGTTCAGGCTGGCCTTAAGCTCACTTTGTAGCTCAGGCTGGTCTCGAACTCACAACAATCCTGCTACCTCAGCCTCCCGAGTGCTGGGATTACAGGCCTGCGCCACCATGCCTGGCTAATGATGTAAACTTCTTAAGTTTCTTTAGTTGCAGAATATCTGAGATGTAATCTGTGGTTGCTGTTATTTGGAGAGTGGTATCCTCTTTTAGGAATGGAAATTTCAATGGTCACTCTTATTTTAAGGAGTCTGATGCTAGTTACATCAGTTATGATGAAGGTCATGCACTTCAGTTCCTTTGATTGGATTTTGGTATATATTTAGATAGAAGAAGTAGAGCTTGGAATCATAATTGTTCCTCTGTAGGTCTCATCTTCTCAGTCTTTTGAACTACAGTGATAGTTACAGCAGAGATCAGAATAGCAACATGCATAGATGCAGTGTCAAAGACCATTGGTTTTATTTTTTCTTTCTGCAGCTCTTGTGGGGGTGTCTTCTCAAAAGCTGGAGCATGGCTCCACCCTGGGTATGCCTCTCTGTGAGGAGGCTGGCACCTTAAAGTTTGCATCATCCCTTACATTGAAGTATTCTCTAGTTTTTAAGTGGGACAAGGTTTTAGTTAGAGTTGGTTTAATTCATCTCAGCTGAGCTGTGAATGAAGTCAGAGATTGAGCTATGATGTGCAGAGGTTCAGGGCTCAGTGCTCATGGGAAGGGAAAAGAGCGATGGAGGGAAGGGGAGATAGAAAAGGGCAAAGGACAAACAATTATACATTTTATGAAAGAATGAAATGAAAATAAAAATAGAAATGAAAAGCTATACAAGATATGATAGAGCAAAGAGTGCACAATTCCTGCTTTTCAGGGTGCTTGGAAATGCCAGGGGGCAGCTAATCATGCACTTTGCTGCTCTAACCACTCACAGTGTCCTAATACTGGATCCACCACATTTGGTAGCATAGTGATTTGCAGCTCTACTTCATTGAAAATTCTCAAAAACAAAACAAAAACCATACACACACACACACACACACACACACACACACACACACACAACACAATGTTGGATAAATGTAGGTTGCAGCATATGTTTCATGTCCAGTGGGCTAAATCAGAGTGTTGGCCCTGCCAAGAGATATATTATTTGCAGCATATTATAAGAACAAACTACTACACTAACACAATATTTGATTCTCTTGGCCATTTTTAAAAAGAGGTTATTTTCCTTGTTAATGAATTGTAGCATTATCTTACACATTTAAATACTTGACCATTGTCAGATAGGATACTTGTAAATACTTTCCTTCATTCCGTAAGTTTTCATTCTATTGATTGTGTATTTTAATGAGCAGATGTCTAACATTTAATGTAATCTGACTTTTCCTACTGTGTTTTTGTTATCTATGCTATCGGTGACCCATTTTGGAAGTTGTTAGCAAGAAGAATATAAACAAAGGTTTATCTATTTTGTTTGAAGAGATTTGTGGTTTCTTGTTTTATACATAACTTTTAAGTGCATTCCTTTTGCTCATATATGTGTGTTCTAGATGTGCGGTAGCGGGGGTGATCCCAGCCTGCAACATTGCTAGACAAGCGCTCCTTCACTGAGCTGCATCTACAATTCCATGTTCAGTGTGTTTCAAGTTAAATTCTATATGGTATAAGGTTATGGAGCAATTACTTTTTTTGGCCACTTTTGGGGAGCTGTGTTTAGCTGTATATTTGCTTGGATACTGGTAATGCTTAAATGAAGTCTGAAATTCTTTTATGAATATTTTGTACTGATGTCTTTGGTAAACTACAAAGTGAAACAGAATTGGACCGTATCCTCTCACTTTGGTAACATCCCTCTGACATTATTTCTTCATTAAATATTTGACAAGACCTACCTTTGAACACTTATCAGGTGGGATTTTATTTGTAGATAAATTTATTATTTGCAAATTGTTTCAGATACATAGGTAGACAGACAGAATCACTCAGATTTTTCAAAACTTTCACCATTTTTTGGTCTTCAAAATGTCCAGAGGGTGAGACAAGATTGTAAATTCCAGCCCAGACTGGGTGACTTATCAAGATCCTGTCTCAAATGAATTTAAAAATAGTAAAAAAAATTTTAATATGGTTCATTACAAAAGACTTAGGTTCAGTCTTCAGTCAAAAAGGCCATATTTTTCTGCCATATTTGTTAACATAAAGTTGTGGGTGCTACTCCATTTTTTCCTATTTGTTTCCAGCAGGATAAGTACTGACTTCCCTCCCTGTTATTCCTGATATTGGTACTTTGCACTTCTTCTGTTCTTATTAAGTGTGCACAGAACTTGTTGGTTACCTTTTTAAATAGTCATCCTGTATCTGTACTGTTGAAACACACTGAACATAGAATTGCAGATGCAGCTCAGCGAAGGAGCGCGTGCCTAGCAGTGTTGCAGGCTGGGATCACCCCCGCTACCGCACATCTAGAACACACATATATGAGCAAATGGAATGCACTTAAAAGTTATGTATAAAACAAGAAACCACAAATCTCTTCAGTTGATTTTCTGTCTTTAACATTTCTCTTATATATGTAATTTATATGTTTTCTACTTCTCTCTTGTATATGGGTGAGCTCCATCAAGTATATTGTATTATATTCTCGTTTATCATTCATCTTAAAACATATCTTCTTTGTGATTTCTCCATACATGGGGGGATTAAAGACTTGAATCAATTTCCAAATATCTGGGAATTTATCAGCTATCTTCTTGTTGTTTCTTAATATTACAAGTATTCAGAATACAAGTCTGTGTAATTTCAGTACTTTGTAATATAAGAAGTCTTGTTTTATGTCTATATTGTAGCTTTTTGTTACCTAAGTCCTCTATACTTGAAAACAAAATGATTTATAATAGTAATAGAAACACATCAATTAGTAAAAGTTGGCTGTTAGAACTGTTCAAAATCCCATATCATTGTTTTTCTTTTCACTTATATTAACTGAGACAGCAGATTTGTTTGTTTTTGCTAATTCATTTTTAAAATTAATTTTAATGAGAAAGAAATAGCAATGACAGTTTCAAAATAGGTTAGTAGGAGAGTTACAATAATTAATACATTGTATATTGTCTTCATAGTCGTTATTCAGAATAAAAGATGCAGACATGATATCTTTTCTAAACACTATTAGTACAAATCTTCTTACTGAACTATTGAATTAAGAGAAAGTAGCTGTATATCTATCCTAACTGTATTGTACATAGAGAATATATATGCAAAATGGAAAACAGATTGAACATGTGCCATATGCCATTACTATTGTCAAGTGTCCATTATTTATTTATTTATTTTTTTGTCTTTTTGAGACAGAGTCTCACTATGCAGTTCAGGCTGGCCTTAAGCTCACTTTGTAGCTCAGGCTGGTCTCGAACTCACAACGGTCCTCCTGCCTCAGCCTCCCAAGTGCTGGGATTACAGGCATGCGCCACCATGCCCAGCTCCATTATTTTTTTTTAAATTCTGTTTTTAGTGTGATAATTTTACACCAGCTTCTTTAATTAATGTTCCTTAGTTCATATATTATTAGAAATTGTCTGGCTCCTTGATGAATCAACTCATCATAAAAAGTCCCACTTTAAGGGCTGGGGAGATGGCTCAGTGGAATAAGTGCTTCCCTGGTAAGCACAAGGGGCTGAGCTCAATCCCTAGTTCCACCCCCAATCCCCAAAATAGGTTCCACTTTATCAATGATATTATTTACCCTCATTCTTTACCCTGCCTAAAATTAGTGTACTTATTCCAACATTTTATGATGAAAAATCTAAACACTTTTTAATCTTTTCTACTTCTAGCTATTAGCTATCTTTATGGTTAATTTATTATATGTATTTTAGCTTATCATTCCCTCTTTTCCAGTTATTATGGTATTGTTGCCAATTCATTTCACTATGTTTTGTTAACCTTATAACATGTCAGCATTATTTTTACTTCATTTAGTCAATTTTGTTTTTTTATTACTTTAAAGAGAGTATAGCAATTATTGATATGGTCACATTTAGAAGACGAAAATGAGAAGTACTTCAAGCATGGTTTTAGCCTTACACATTACTGTCCTCAATGTAGTTGCTTAGTTCACAGAAATCAGCATATAGATTTAACCAGGGTGAGAATTCAACCCATTAATTGCTATTTTCAAAAATGTGATGGAAATTCTTAGGACCATTCTCTTAGCCATCATGTTTACATAAATGTATGGTTTTACCCCTACCATATTTCCTAACTTTTTTCCATTCTCTCTCTTCTGTGTTTAATACTTAAGTTCTCTCTTTCTATTTCACTATTATACCTTTCAATTTTAATTCCTACCTTTAAGTTGTTATACTAGAGAGACAATATGCTGCGTAATACATGTGTAAATACACATGTGGGTCCAGTTTATTTCATTTATGAATATAGCTTCAAGTTGCATCCATTTACCTACAAAGCTGAATAATATCCCATTGTATAAAACCCACACATTTTCACCCATTCCTCAGGTGAGAGGCATTTTGGTTATTTCTACGATTTGGCTAACACGTACTGTGCTGCTATTAACATAGGCACACACATATCACTACGATATGATGTTTTCAGTTTTATGTTTATTTTTCTGAAGATGTATTTATTTAATGTTCATATTTGAAAAGTATGTTCATGATTGTAAATTATGCATATGAAGATTTTTTTCTGTACTTAGGACAGGGTCTCTGGGGTCTACAGGATCTCACTATGTAGATCAGTCTCATAGTGATTCTCCTCTTTTCAGCCTCCCAGGCTCTGGGAATACAGGCATGTGCCACCATGCCAGGTTTCAAACTCCATCTCAGAGGGCCCTGCAGGCGGGGCTGGCATGGCACTCTGGGGATTGAACCCCAGCCATTGCAGTCTGCATAAGAAGGAGCATTAGTCTGCTGAGCTATCAGGCCTGCCCAACAGGCAGATTTTTTTGGCTCTTTAAAGTAGGTATTGTGTTGTTTTCCTATATATTTTATTTTTTTAGTAGAAGTCACTAGTTATTATTACTTTTATCTTCTACATGAAATAGTATATTTTCATGGTATTTTCAACATATTCCTTTTACTTTTATTCTTTAGCATTTGACTATGGAGTATACAAGTTTGGCTCTGTTAATCTTCATATTTGTAATTAGTATGTTTACTGGATATGTAGTATATTTCTGAATTCAAATTTTGTACATTTCAGGTGGTTTGATAGTGTCCCACAGTTAATGGGAGGTCTGAATATTTTCTTTTCTCTTATTTGAATGTTTTTGTTACTGTTCAAGTTTACCTGTTTTTCATTAGTGTCTAATATAATTAAAAATCAAAATAATAAATAATAACAAATCAGTAAATAGAGCTCCGTGGAAAGTTTTTATTGTTGTCATGATGCTTCTTTACTTGTACATTCCATTCGTTCATAGCAATGTGGACCTGAGTCCTGCTGCGACCATAGAACATGTACGCTGAAAGCACAGTCTCAGTGTGATAAGGGACCATGCTGCAAGCAGTGTCAAGTAAGAGTTAAAATTTATTAACTTCATGAAGTATATAATCAATCATGTGCAGAATACACGAGAACGCTTAGAAGTAGGGTAAATGATGTTTTAAATAAAGAAAAAGATAATAAATTTAGAGTTAGATTTCTGATTTGTGAATTTGGATATTGAGGTCTCTTTCCAATGCCACATTTTTCACTAGTTTAATGCTGTCATTTTTAGTGCTTAATGGATAGTTTAAGCCTTGACTGTAACACTCTTCAATACAGAAAATCCCTAGTTAACAGGACAGTTGTTCTTCTGTATTTCTGCCCAATATGCAGTATGTGCAATGATTATGCCTTTGTAAGTGAAGATATTGTTAGTGATTATGATAAGTAGCTTCACCTGGGTAGTTGAAGGACAGTAGTTTTGCATGCAAGCATGAAATGTAAAACTCATTTGAGTAATATTGTCCAAATAGTACATGTACCAAATTGTTTAAACTGAACTTATTATTTGTAAATCATTTGGCAGAACAACCGTATTTCAGTTTATCTAGTAAAAATATTCACTGGTGTTTTGTTTGGCCTTTCAGTTCTTAAAATATACTGTGTTTGTAACAAATCCTCTATGTGAGAGTATCTATGCTGAATTACCAACTGTGGGCCTTGATTTACTGACAGCCCTTGAGTGACATTTTCATGTTATCTATTAACAAATCGTGACATATATTGCATCCTAATCTCCATAAGCTTTATATCATTTGAAGTAATAATGATGACTTATGCTCTATAGATGCTCATTTAAGATTCTTATATAAATAAATGAATAAATAAAAATTAATGAACTATAAATCAGGAAATAATTATATTAGAACTCTTTAGAATACTTCCAAAGTAAAATTAGCTCTTTATTCACTGATTACTTTCCTTCATTTATTGTTATGTTTCATTTTTGTCATACAATTTTTAAGTATTCTATACTTACATTTGTAAGTACTTACCAATGTAGTACCAATGTACTTACTAGTAGTTTGAGGTTGGACATGGTGGTGCATGCCGTTAAACCCAGGACTTTGGCTCTCTGAGGCCAGAAATTCACAAGGTCAAGGTTAGTGTAAGGAATTTACTGACTGAAACCCTGTCTCAAAATTAAAAAACAAAAGCTTTGAGGATATAGTTCAGTGAGAAGGCCCTGGACTCAATCCTCAATGCTACGAAAAACAAATACCAACCCAAAACAACATATAAATTGCAATTTATATAAATAGATTTTATTTGGAAAAGGACCTAAATAAACATTTTCACCCAAAAATAATAATTTTCCTCTCTCGTCCTGGAGACACAAAACTTTAGCTAGTATTACATCAGATTTTCCATCTCCTTTTATATATATATTTTTTTACATCACATTTTAACTGATAACCACTTAGTTTTTAATGGTTGGTATAATGATTTATAAAAATATTGACACGTATATATGAATCAAAAGTATAAAAATTATCATAATTTTGAAATAAATATTGACAGGGCCAATGAGATAGCTCAGCGGACTAAGGGACTGCTTAAGCAAGGTAGAGACGGGGGTTCAATCCCCCTGGCACCACATGTTGAGCCAGCCCCACTTGCAGGCATGCTGAGCCGGGCACCGTATTGTGACTCGTGACACACACCTGTAGTCCTAGTACTAGGGAGGTTGAAAGAAAGAAAGAGAGAAAGCGAGAGAGAGAGAGCGAGAGAGAGAGAGAGAGAGAGAGAGAGAGAGAGAGAGAGAGAGAGAGGAAAGATTGACAAGTACAAATATAATGATTTACTTTATATTTTAATTTTTTAGTTTTCACAGGCAGGCACGCTCTGCAGACCCATACGGCATTCTGAATGTGATATTCCTGAGCACTGTAATGGAAGTTCAGCACACTGTGTACCAGATATATTTATAAAAAATGGACATGAATGTAAAAATCGTACATCTATATGTTATGATGGAGACTGCCATGATCTTGACGCACGCTGTGAGAGCTATTTTGGAAAAGGTCATTTCTTTCATTACACAGTTGGCCTCCTATATTTCTACTAATATTATCAGAGAATGATGAAATATATATATATATATATATATATACACACTTATATAATATTTGCATTAACTTTCCTTATTTATTGACATAATTGACAAATAGAAATAGAAATAATGTCTTTAGGTATATGACTTGATGTTTTGACATATGATATATTGTGAGATATTCATTATAAACAATTTAATTAGAACATCACTTTGCACAGTTACCATTTTCTGTTTTTTCTTTTAAAATATCTTAAGACCTATTTTCTTAGCAAATTTCAGGTAGGCAGTACAGCATTATTTATTCCAGTCACATTGCCATACTTTACATCTCATAATCGTTTGCACAACTCACACCCAGTATCTCTTTTTTTTTTTTTTCTTTTTTTGGCCAGCTCATCCCATGCTGAGGGCGGGGATGGTGCAGCATGTGGTGCTGGATATCAAACCACAGTCTCTTGCACCTGCCTAAGCTTGCCTATGTAGATGCTTTAGACCGCTGAGCTATCTTGCTGGAGACACTTGGTACCTCTTAGCCAACATATTCCCACTCTTCCCTTTTCCCATTCTTCAGTAGCCACCATGCTCTCTACTTCAATAAATTTGAGAAATTTATATTGTACTTATATATGAGATCATGTAACATTTATTTTTCTAAATCTGGCTCATTTTATTTAGCATGACATTTTCCAAGTTCATTCACCCATGTTTTCTTGAAATACTATTTTTTTTCCTAATAAGGTTAATTTTCTTATGCATGTATCTTTATCTGTCACCAATATTACGTTTTTATTCATTATTCTGTTGTTGAGCACTCAGGTTGTTTTCACATCTTGGCTAGTAAATGAAGTCTTGAAGGTGGATGGGTATATATAATATTTGAGATATGATCCCCTTTCTTTCAATGTGTGCCCAGAGTTGAGATTCTGAATCAAACATAGTTCTATTTTTAACTTTGAGAAGAAGCTTCATACAGTTTTTCTATTAAATCTACACCAATTTGTATTTTTCCACCAATAGCAACGCACAAAGCTCACCAATATTTTTTAGCATTTGTCTTTTGATAAAAATTGTCCAAGTGCTGTTAGGTCAGTTCTCACTGTGATGTTTCTTTGGTATTAGTGATTAGTGATGTTGAGCAGTTTTAGAATACCTGCAGGTTATGTGCAACTCTTCTGAGGAATTTCTATCCATCTTATATTTTAGTCAGATTATCATAATTGTTGTTACGTGGTCACTGCTATTGAATAGCATGATTTCCATATACCATTGTTTCCTAGTTGGATTTTCTGGAAAATAGTCTAAATGTTTCCTAGTGGGATTTTTGCTCTGATTTTTTCCTTCATTGTGTTTACTTTTAAGGAGATACTAGCCTTTATCACCACACCCATAACAAACCAAATCATCAGCAATATAAGAATGAAAAAAAAGGCATTGGGAGAGCTCAATGGAACATGTAAGAACCTGAAATAACAGTGGAGAAAACAAAAGCCAGTAGATAGCAGTGCTTCATAGATCATCTGATGGTTGTGAATGAAAAAGTGAGGTGATTTGTATTACCAGTCACTCAGCAGGTACTGCTATGATCTATATGGAGCTGCTCTGCAGAAAACTACAGGACCTTTTGCCACAATGTCACCCACAACTATTTTTCTCCTGACTCCTAGAGTAGGTGTATCAGTGTACCTACACTACTGCCCCAAAAGCCACAGTTTAACTACACTTGGAACGATATTGGCTCTGGAGCTACCACCTTCTAGCCCCGTACCTATTCTGGGCCCTGGAACCATGGCTCCTCTTTCCACACTCACACTGCACAGTCCAGGTCCCTAAGCACTTTCCCAAAAACTTCAAAATAGCAATTAGATTGTGTTCTTGATGCCAGCACTGTGCCTATAGTGTCTGTCTCTCAAACTCTAGAACTACTATAGCAAAAGATTAATGCTGCTCTGGGACCTAGTGTTTCTTATTGCTCCAAGCTGTGGATACCAGTTCTGTAGCATTCTAACAGTGTCTACCTTGTGAGCATTTAAACCACAATCTCAGAAAACTAGTCTACTCCCTTTATCTGGAGTTGTTCTGGCATCATGTGTGGTTATGCGCCAAACTATGAGCAAGGCCTAGATAGGACTAACTTCAGCTTGATGGGTGCACAGACCCTGAGAGTGAGTGGAGGGAAAAGACATCCCATGATGTCATAATGAAGATGGAAACTTGAGATCTGACAATTGTAATTAAAGGAGAACTCATGAACAATGAAGACGAGGGAAAGGAGAAAACAAGATAGGAAGGGGGAAAATCATGCAAGTATATAAACAAAGCAGGATGGTTGAGATGATTCTGTTAATAATTCCCATCAGGTTTTTGAAAATGGCAGATAATGTTTAGAATTTTCACTTTGACTAACTCTGTGTGTCTGTAATCTAAGCAACTACATCGAGGATAGCAATGTGTAATACAAACCCATGGTTGAATACCTCTCATGTTGGTCTTCTAAATATGTACCATTTATAATGTCTAATCAATTATTATACTTTCTTTAAAGTAAATTTTTTAAAAAGTAAAAATGATAAGAAAAAATTAAGGTTTATTGAAATAAGTTAATATTCAATTATTTGTCCAATCTTGCATAACTATATCTGTTAATTTGAGCAACAAATTTGATGATAAAAATACATAATGTAACAATCATTGTTAATTTTCTATTCTTGTTTTGAAAATCTGTGACATATATATTGCTGTATGTTACCCTGTTTCTGTATTTGTATCTTCTATGTCTTTACTTTTGTTTTTAATCTTCAAAAAAAATTTAAAAACAAGAATAAATGAGTACTCAATATCAAACCACTGAAATTTTATGAAGCAAATATTAATAAATATATAAGAAAAGAGAGTGCTGTATAATAATAGTAATGAATTTCCATCCATCACTTTCAATAACAGATTATCATGAGAGGAAATCAATAGGGATAATCATAGGAGTTGATTTGCACTTTGAAACAATAGACCTAACAAAAACATACAGAACATTCCATCCAATAGCATCAGAATATATATCTCCGTAAGGACATATAAAATCTATTATTTATTTATTTATTATTTATTAATTTTTGTTTTGCAGAACTGGGGATTGAACTCAGGCCCTTGCACTTGCCAGGAAAGCGCTTATTCCACTGAGCCATCTCCCTGGCCTCAGAACCTATTATGCTACAAAAAGGTTGACAAATATAAGAGCACTGAAATCACAGTGTCTTCTCTGATGCCATAGTATGAAACTGAAAGTATCGGTCAAATTTTAGAAAATTCTAAAATGCATGGACATTTTATTCCATGCTCCTGAACAACCAATGGGTCAATGAAATTAAAATGGAAATGGAAAATAAAATAGACAAATAAAAATAGACTCATGACACTGAAACAGGGAATGCAGTGATCCAATCTTAGGAGGGCTGAGCTTTCAGATCTTATTCTCCAAGGCAGCTCAATGATCTGGTAACTTCGGATCACTTTCATCTGGGTTTAGGATCTGTGAGGGCTGTATAGATGTCCATAGAGATGATTGTTTCAGGTCACCATGGTGTGAGTAGGGGCTACTTGGTCTCATTATTACCCTTGATGTAGTACTAAAAATTCCTTTGGCTCAAGGTTAGTCCTTACAAAGGAGTATAACTCCCTTCCTCATCAGAAAACAGTGTGTCTCTGTGCCTCAGTGTCTCTGGGGCATCCCCAGCACGTTCTGGTAATCCCCTCAGCTGGTGAGATAACTGTGTGTGTGTGTGTGTGTGTGTTTTGGTCTTCTGTTGTGGAAAGAAATGTATCTGGAACCACTCAACAGCTATCTGTCTGGCATTGCCGCCAGAACATTTAATAATACCATTCTATTGTAGAATGGCTTTTATTATTGCTGGTGAAGAGTCATATTATTATCGTATTATTGTTCTTAATAATAAATATTATTCTGATCTTGTTATTTTAATATTTTATTTTTTGAGTCTTATTCTATTCTATTATTATTTCCAATTTCCCATAAGTTTTTTGTTATTCTTAGTGAAATTGCTTAGAAGGCCCCTTTCCCTCTAGTTGCTTTTGGTTGTTCTCTTTATTGTCTTATGTGATTAGGAAGTACAGTTGTTGTTTATAGTCTATTTAAGGTGCTTAATGTTTATTTGGCTTTCTTACATTTTATTCTTTATCAAATTTGGACAGTTTATATCTTTATATCAAGTATTTATCTCCATTTATCTGTCCTCATATTTTTTGTACATATGCATGAGACCACATCCTCTGTTCCTCATGGAATTTTTTCCTTTTCAGTACCAATTGTTCTGTTCAGTTCTACTATTATTTTTTAAGATGTATCATTTGATTTTCCTTTGGATTCATTGGCAGTGGTTATGTTGGAATAGTACACTACTTAATTTTCCCCTTTTTTATGCTTCTCCACTATTGCTTTCTTGGTGCAAATTTGTATGTGAGATGATGTTAGAGGATGTGATTCATGTTTGTATTTCAGATTTCACTCTGTAAGAGCAATAAATGCCACTGTGGGCTTTCCATCTAATTTTATTGTGATTAAACCAGTCTGTTTCAAAACAGTCTTCAACTTGTGAAGTTATAGTATATGCACTGCTCATGGAATATCTATCTTAAGCACCTGGTAGAGTTACAGTAATGAGAATAGGAGGGATTTTGTTGTTGTTGATGTTCCCAGTGTAAGGGAACCTTTTCACTAAGTTGTCCTATTTTTGGAGTTAACTACGTATAATCATTGTCAGTATAAATAATGATTGACTGTTTCTTACTGAGTTAAAAAGCTTTGATTTGAACTATGAGTTCTGCTAGCTGAGGACTAGTCTCAGTGGCAAGTGAGGAGCTTCTAGTTGTCTATATAGAGTCACTACTGCGTACTTTGCCTTTCTTGTCTGCATACCCTGCAACTTTTCAATGAATGAACTGCTCTCACAGGAAAGAGTCAAATCAGGGTCAGTGAGGGGTATATCTAACAAATCTTTCTAGCTTTGTGTGTATGGAGAATTACCTTTTGCAGTCATGCCTTTCAGCCTTTCTTCATTTTCTGGTAGGAAGATGGCAGGGTTTAAGGAAGAAGGTGTCTTTCATGAATGGCTGGTCCTTCTAGTAGTAAAGCCTGGTATTTAAGAAGTCAGTTGTCTGATAGTCATAAACTACCTTTTTTTTAAATTCATTTATTTATTACAGTGTTTCGCTACACATCACGGATTCTTTTTTTGCGGGGGTAGGGGGGTCAGCTCAGCCCGCCCCGGGGGGGAGGGGCTGGCATGGCATGTGGTGCTGGGGCTCGAACCGCGGTCTCTGAGAGGCGCTTTAGACCGCTGAGCTATCTTGCCAGCCCAATAAACTACCTTTGGAAGAAAGAAATTTTGCCATATTGTTAGGTGTATATACAGTGAGATCTTTGCCTAAAATTAGCTTGAATGACTCTCGTACCAGGAGAGTTATGGCAGCCCTAGCTCCAAGCATATAATCCATTCTTTTGTGTAGGGATTGACTGAAGCTAGAAACTGATCATCTGTGTGAGGGAAGAGTCAGGATGGTCTGAGAACAAAGAGCACCTGAGGCAAGCCATGTGCTCAAGCTCCTTCAGTCCAGAGAACACCAATCCTGAGGGATATTCCAAGCAATCAGTTGCTAAGCAAAGCTGTGCCACATGACACTAACTTTGTCAAATGTGTAAATGAAACCCTGGTTGAGCAGGTCCCTTTTCTCCTCTTTGCTGTACTGTCTAATTCATGACTCAGATACCCTATAGGCTTTTGAGTAGTCCCTCAGTCTTGTAAGCACTCTCAAAGCCATGTCCCACCATTCATCAAAATACAGGTTGAAACAGTGTCTATTTTGTAGGCCTAGTGCTGCAACATTTAGATGTGCTCATTTAAGCTTCTGGGATGCATTTCTAGAATCAGGTTCCCAGATTAAAATATGGGTTTCTGCTTATTGGACTCATTTTTAAATTGATAGAGGAGTCATTTGACTTTGCATACCCTGCTGTCCAAAAGTAAAAAAAAAAAAAAAAAAAAAAACCCTGTAATTCCTAGAAATCCCCTTAGCTGTTTTAAGAGTTTTGGCTTATAGGAAGAAAATTATGGTTTTAATTTTCTCTTTTCCAGCCTTTAGGTTTCTTTAGCTATGATAAGGTTTACATTTTTTACCTCAAGGGTGTAAAGGTGTGCCTTTCACTTATATTCAGCAGAATATGGGTTCCTGGGGTAGAGAACTTTTCTGAGGGGGCATGTAACAGTGTATCATGTACATATTGTAAGACTGACTTGTGAAATTTCAAAACATGCCAAGACATGGGAAAGCACTTGTCCAAAATGATGAGGACTTGAAGTATATTTTCATGGGAGGAGCTCTTAACTGCTCTAGTTCCCATACTTCAGTATTTACTTCTGTATCCACAAGGGGAAGGTAGCGTACCTGACCTGGGGACATTCATATTACTGTATTCATATGATAAAATATATCCTAGGAAGGGAACTGAACTTTCATGGAAAAATTAGTAGGACATTAATATGGGATTCAAGCCTTGAGTTGGCTTCTTTTTTTTTATTAATTTTTTGAGGAAAAAATTGCAGTGAGACAGCTTTAAAACAGGTTGTTAGGAGAGTTACAACAATTAATACATTGCATATTGTTGTCTTTGTAGTAGTCATTCGTAGCGCAGGATGCAGACATGATATCCTGTCCAAACACTATTAGTACAAATATTTCTTCTTACTGAATTAAGAGAAAGTAGCTATAAATCTATCCTATTTTTTACATGCAGATTCAAAATGGTCCTTCATTTATATCACCTTTTTTCTTTAGTTTTGTCAGAGATGCGTATTCCATTGCCATCCAAATATTGTAGGTGCATGAATTAAGCAAAATATTCCAACATAGTCCAGTAGTCCATAATAGTAGTGGGTTATCCACAGGACTGGCAATGTCTGAATCTCATGACTTGAGCCTTCCACAGCTCAGTATATTAACATGGCTTCACTTTTTATGCCTCATTTCTATACTTTTCTGCTGAATGGTTAAAACCAACATAAAGCAAGCCCTGTATAACAAGAAATGTAAGTTTTGTATCTGACAAGGTCAGTCAAGTCCCTTCAGGACTTATCTTGAAACCCTGTACTGCACTTTGTAGATCTTTTGGGTATCCAATGTGTGGAGAGATTTCCTGCACTCTTCTGCATTTGACTCTTTGGGTGAATATTATAAAATAATACTGAAAATTGTGTGTCTCTTGGAAACCCTGACTACGACAGCCTGGGTTGAAAGAAGGACCAAGATATATGCACCAGTGACCAACCATAGGCTGGTTTCTTTTCCCTTTATTGTCATGATTTCTCAGAGCTCCTTGGCAGAGATGAGAGCCTGGTCAGAGGAAAAAGGCAGAGAGTGCCACAGGGACATTTAGTGTTTCAGGACCAACTGGTTAAGATGGATGTGATTCCTGAGATCCATTCCTTCCTGTGTTTGCAGAGTGTTAGTAGGAAGTAGTCACTCAAAAGTATAGTAATCTTTCTTTTTTTGTCTTTATAATTTAGAGGGGTTTTGGTTTCAAAGAGTCCTGCTGGGATTATGATTGATGAATTAACATCATCAATGATTGTCAGAATGGCTGTTGGGACCTTGAGTTTCCCTGCTTTTGGAAGAGAATGTCTTCAACTGAAATCTGTAATGTGGCTTTATTTCTTTCATTCTTTCATAATGTTCTTTTTATTATGTTTTATACTTTTCTTTTTATTTTGTTTTATACTTTTCTTTTCTTTCTTTTTATACTTTTCTTTGTTTTATACTTTTCTATATCTGAAGAACACATATGTTCTTCAGATGTACCGTTGATTTTTGTTTTTATATTCATCTTCAGTAATGTAGGATTACTGGTTTATTAAAAGGACATTTAACTTGACTTCATTGTGGAATGGTTTAGACTTTTTCAGTAAGCACAAAGGATAACTTCTGCTTACAAGAGTATTTTTACTACCTGGCTTACTTTAGGGTAAGTAGACAGGAAGCAGTATGCAGGCCAGAGTATTCAGAGCTTTTTTTCTTGGGCTCTAAACCACACAACTTCATGTATATTAGGTACACACCCTCTTTAGATAGTTCTCTCAGTCTCTGCTCATAAGGGAATTGAATTTGCAGAGTACCTAACAAAGCTTTTATATAAACTACTTGCAGTTACACTGCAACTTGCCTAGTTCATTCCAGCTCTTTCCCATACCTTTCAGATAAGAACATGAGTGGCTCCTACTCCAGCTGCAGCAATTTCATTGTATGTTAGGGCTTCCTCTCCTTTTAGTCATCATATATTGGGTACTTTACATTTTTCAACAATATTAACATTGCTAGTGTCATAGCACTATTTTTGTACTCAGTGATGTTTTAGATTAATTTTTCTTTGTATTTATTGACTTAATACAATTTTAAATGAAAGAAAAATGACATATTTAGTTTAGTATAGTTTCTTCATATATTGATTGGTAAAATGCACTAGGTAATGTTATCAAAAGAGATGATGACATCCAAAATTTCACCCTGAAAATTGTCTTCTGAACTTTAGCAAGCAAAGTGTGTGAATACATTTAATTAATGTTTGGCCTCAGAATCTCATGATCTGGCACACATTTATGATTCTGATATAAGGGATATTTCAGGACCATTTGCTCCTACATAATTTCTTTTGGGATGATGCATTTATTAGAAAGATATGTACAAAAGAGTGGTAACCTGAAAATGGTTCTTGTGCATTTTGTCTGAAATACAGCAAAATCTTTTAGGGTGTGCTATTGCAAAGTCTCATAAAGGGGAGATCAAAAGCAATAGGGAGTTACATAAGTCATGTAACAAAATACTAGTAGGGTTATTCAGCTGAGCTTGATATGAACAGTTTTGTAGTGGGCCATTTCTACAGTGTCCATACAGTTGCTTGTGTAAACAGCGAATCCTATTGGACATGGCATCCTACATTCTTCCCTAAGTTGGTCAACAGGTTGAGTTGCCGCCCTGACCTTCACTGTTACCCAAACACTCTGACTCAGTTTGGAAATCTGGATAGTTCTTGTTACTTATTCAGTTGCGGCATTTGGTGTAATATATTCCATATGGAATACTGATTTCTGAAGTCTATTTGGCTTGTTGTTGTCACATCCTCTTTACTAACTAGAGATTAGTCAAAATTTCTATTACAGAAACATAGAAATGCAAAGGTTTGAAAGTTTACTTCTCTGTCATATAACATTCCAGAGCTAGGGAAGTTTTATCCTATGGTAATAACCAAGAGTCCATGTTCTTTGTTTTTCTTTTTCTATCTCCAGTTTTTGTTGTAGGGTTTCCCAGCATGAAATCCTTATATGGACCCATTAAATGAAGGAGATAAATGAAAGCCTAATTAGTTTTTACCCTGGATATTTCTCTTATAGTGTGTGCCCAGAGTTTGGTTGCCTAACCTGAATCATGCAAACAACCAGCAATTTGGGAGTTTGAGAATATTTTTTAAATCTTTGTGTTTATACATCCTGATAATAAGAAAGTTACACTACTAAAAAAGAAAAAAAGAGGAATGGGTATTGCAGGATGATTGCTAGTTTCTACACAATTGGTCTTCTCTAATGTATTATTAGCTGAAGTTGTATGTAATATACACACATTAATAGTTATGTTTTGTTGCAGTCACTACATTCATTTAGAGGAGGCAGAGAACAGAAAGGACCAGAACATCATAGTCTTATTGATGTTAAAGGGCAAGACTTCAAAGTAAATTCCAGTTCCATCTTTATCTGCAGATGCTAAGACAGTGTGTGAAGTCACGAGGAAGAGTTCTACTGCTATCTATCTCCATACATTTATAGAAGATTTAAAATTCAAGATCTTTAAAAACTGTGGGGTTGATATTTCTACTTTCGATAAGAAATATTCAAGGTGCTTATAAAACCAAAAGTAATCAAATAAGTGAATCGATATTAGAAAAGTAATTAGGAAAAATTAGTAAGGAACTTATTTTAAATATTATTCTTAAAATAATTTCCATGGCTTTCAGTAGAATAGGTATAATTCATGATGGAGGTCCTGATTTTGAATGCCAGACTCCATGAGGAAAATACATGATGTATGAGGCATGGTTACTTAAATTTTTTTTTTAAATTAATTCATTAAAGATGTTTTTCGCAACCTCAGTATAAGACGTGCTCTTCTTGCATTAGAAACAAACTGATAGACAACACAAAAATCAATCTCATGGAGTTGTATTCTAGTGAAAGGAGCAGACCAAAAAAAATGATACCAATGAGTCATCAATTATAATGTATTTCATAGGGGTGTGATAACAAAAACAAACCAATCAAAACAAGATAAAAAAAAGTAAAACGTGAAAGCAAAATCAAGCAGGGTTATAGGACATAATGCTCATGAGTGTGAGAATGCTTTAGATACATTATTCAGAAATGTGTCCCTCTGAAAATGAAATTCCAGTAGAAAACTGAGGCACTTGGGTTAATTTGGGAAAGAACATATCAGGTGGAGAAATACAGGCAATATGTGAACAGTGAGAATTGGTGTGCTTCCGGATACAGGGAAGCACAGCTGCAGTACACAGGGTGAGGGGGTCAGACTGTGGAAACACCGTGGTCAGAAGACTGGATTTTATTCTTGATGTGACGGTAAGCCAGTGGAATACACAGATAGTACCGAGATCTGGATTTTTCATTTGCAAAATGACCACCAAGATTTGTATTTTAGAGAATTATGAGGAGTGGAGAGTACAAGCAAAGAGTCAGATGGAAAGCAGCATAGGAGAATGATGGCCACAGTAGAGGGGAGAAGGGGTTTTGCTCAGGCTCATTTAGAATTTAAGAATATTTTCAGGACTTGGAGCAGCTGGTGGAGGTAGGTGGCAAAGGGTAAGAGAAATCAAGTATCCTTTTAAGATTCGGTGTGAATGCCTTGTTGACTAGTCATCCTATATGCCGAATTTAAAATATCGGTAAATAATAACTATGAGTATTAATACCTTTTGGTTTACCTTATCTTTTCTTTCCAATCTCATGAAGAAAACCTTGAATCAAATAACAATGGAGAAAGAAGTAAAAAAACCATTATACATGACAGCATGGAGGATGGTCAAGGAGAAATATGGGTTTTAACTGAAATATATTTCTACTTTTCACAGGTTCAAAAAATGCTCCATTTTCTTGCTATGAAGAAGTAAATGCTCAAATAGATAGTTTTGGGAACTGTGGTAAGGATCAACAAAAGCGATATAGACTGTGTGGTTGGAGGTATGTTATACATATATTAATGACATTTTTATGTCTCATTTTGAAGTTTTGTTTCTCTCTAGTACTTGTCATTACTGTTAGTGGTTTCAGGTATCATGTGTTTGAGAATGAATTTCGAATGAAAATTTTGAGTCATTTTTCTCATGCCATAGACTATAGAATTTTATCTGTTTTAGAAACTTTTATATGTAAATCATCATTAAGCTCTCTAATCTAATGGAAAATCAAACTTTAATATCCACTGCACGTTCTCTCCAAATTTACTGATTTTTGCTTATTGAAGGAATATTCCTATCCACCTGGTGGCTTCTCCAAAAGGAAAATTCCCAAATGTCTATAAAATGAGTGCAATTTCTCCTTTATTTGAAGAGCTAGCTGTTTTATAATGAAATTCTGTTAGGAACCTACTATGTACCACATAGTGGAATCAGTAGTAGTTAGCAAAACATCCTCATACACTTATGGAATTTATATGTGGTAAATATACAATGCAATTTTAGGCTTACAATGCAATTTGTTAAGAAACATTGCAATGAAATTTGTTAACAAATATTCCACTCTTCCACTGAAAATTTAATGGTTTTTAAGTCTTGATTCAGATAGCATATTCTCTATGAAGTTTTCCTTAACTGTTAGGTTAAAGTGTATGTTTGTCTAAATTTCTATAAGGATTTATTTCATTTATGGCACTTTTAATGGAATTTAAATCATATTTGATGTCATACTATGAGGTCATTGATGGTAGAGTTAATAGGCTTGCTCATTATTCTATTCTTTGGGGGATGTAAAATATTGGAACAAACTTATTATTTGAGAGTAAATATGAAATCTACAGTGAATGAAAGGCCATTAGTGCCTTGAAAGATAAATTTGGATGAGTGGATTTCACAGGTTCTCTAAGTAAAATGGCATAAATGGAGGGACTCTAAATTTTGTCAAAGTCAGAAAATACAAGTATTACTTATGAACACTTAATGTGTAATAATCGTATCATTTTATTATGCTTTCAGGAACCTCATATGTGGAAGATTAATATGTACTTACCCATTTCAAACTCCTTACATTCAGCCAAGTATTTCTGTGATTTATGCTTATGTGAAAAATCATACATGTATCACTTTGTTGAACACATCAAGTACTACTGATGAATATTCTGTGAAAAGCGGTGCTAAATGTGATATTGGCAGGGTAAATGCTTTAAAATATTTTTTAAAAGTATAGTCTTATTCATTACTTTAATCAGTGTTTTAATAACAAATTTGAATTTTCTAATAATTTCTATGTAACCCTAAGTATTTGAGAAAAAATAATTGATAAGTTTAATTGATTTTTTGATAGTAAGAGGAGAATGGGATTGTTTTATTTTATTTAGAACTTGAGTTTTATGGACAAAATTTCTCCGAAGTATATTTAGCTGGAGTAGGGAAGAGAAAGCTCTTGAAAATAAAATGCGGTTAAAGACTTTACAGCATGGTTAATAGGCTTTTCTTCAAAGAAGAAAGACACCTGACTTCTTAATATATTCTGTATTGGTTAGAGTGCTTTGTAGTAACACAATCAATGGAAAATATGTGTGCAATTCTGCAAGAAGATTTATCTAATAGATATACAGGATCAGGAGAATCCACGATGATCATCTGCATGCTAGAGAGCTAGATGAAAAACCCAAGAAGGTAGAAGCCACAAAACAAGAGGGATCAAGGACACAACCATTCAAAGTTGAAGGCCTGGAATCTTGGTGAAGAGTTTCCAGTACCAATCTAGTTGAAAGATTAATGAAACTGGACACCTGGGAACTGATGTCTAAAGGCAGTGCAGTAAAGGGTACATCTGTTGAAGACAGAGCTCTTAAAATCTGCACTTCTTCCTTGTTTTCCTTTGCTGTTCTATCTAGACTATAAGTCTACTGGTTGGTGCTTCCCATAACTACAGTGGGTCCCCCTGCCTCAGCTTGCTGGCCTCATGCATGTCATGCATGGACACACCCAAAACTGAGCTTTCCTAAATTGCTAGGAACTTTTTCCTCTGGTCAAGTTGACAGTTCACAACTAATGACCATGCATACTTCAGTGGCCCTGTGGCTAGAGCACAGTTTACAAAAGTATGCTTCTCATTCCTGACTGTACCTGTAAAGGTTAGTGCACATAAATGTGAATTCTTACTCTTTCACTTGATAGGTGATCTTACACAAATATAATAACAATAGTAATTATTAGTGTATATAACAAAGCCTTAGCAGCATAACATGTGAAATGTATGTGTGTATGTATATTGAGTTACTCTTCATGATTCTACAATTTAATTGAACCATAAAACAAGTCTTTATCTCCAGATGTAGAAGTTACAAATGCTTTCTTAATAAGAGATTTAGCCTAAAGAGCTCAGCGGTCAAAGGCTATGAAGCCAAGACATAATAAAAATGAAATAAACAAATGGATAGTTTGAGGCTATATGATAGGTCAATTTAGAACACAGTCTTTTTTTTTTACAACATGGAAAGTTTTCATTGATAATACATGAAAATAAATTTTACCACATAGTTTTTAATGATACTATAAATCATACATGATAAAATGTTCCTGGTAATTTTGATTCTTTAAGATATTAAAGCCCCTGTTTCAATTTCACATGAACCAAGCCAACAACAAACACTGCTTTTCAAAGGACCATGTTAGATACCACCCTGACCAAGGACCATTGAGGAGACTCAACACATTAATGGCTTCAAAAGATTAGGCTGCTTAGCTTTAAAAGACATTTTGTGAGGCCTTTTCCTCAGAGAGATTTCTACTATGCTTTAATATTTAAAAGTAAATAATTTTTACATTCATTATTTTAACACTGAGAAATGCTACTTTGAAATAAAAGTTTTTAAAAAATATTATATTGAAGTAAGAAAATTGCAATTTAGAAAGTTGATATTTCTGTAAGTCTTGAATTTGCAAATATATCCTTACTGTGAATATTATAGTTTAAAAATCTAAGAATTACTTCTGATTTTTATTTCGTTCTTTAATATAACAATATATATATATATTTCTATTATAATCATAGTACTTGTTTTATATTATTAACAACTTAGGAGACATAAATAACAGCTCCATGAAAATTGAATATATACCATGTGGCATTTTTATTTCTATGAAAATTTTGATTGCGTGTAATAATTACTAGATATTCTTTCTTCTTTGCTGAGAAACACTTCTTTAATATTTTGTAATGTTTTAATAAAAATTAGTTATTTGATTATATTATTTTTGTAATGTTCAATATTAATTTCCTGAAAATCTTCCAGTTTCTTGCCATGAATCATGCTAAAACTTATTCACTAAAATAATATACTTTATATTTTTAAAGTTTAAGTTTACAGCAAAAAATAGCAGAGGCACTGAAAGATCCCATGTTCTTTTAACCCCATCCCTATTGTTAATACAAGAGCAGTACATGTTACAACTGATGAACCTCTATGGACGTGTCACTGTCACCCAAGTCCACAGTGTATGTTAGAGTCAATGGGAAAAAAAATCTCCAAATATTTAGTGTTTATACAACACACTTCTCAGGGGACCTATAATATTAGGTTGAGCTGTAAATGGCTATGGTCGACAACATCTTCGGATAACTCACTATTGTTGTGGAATGCTGGACTGTGTTGGATTGTGTTGTCGAGTTCAAGCACCTAAGTTAGTTGAAAGACAATGGAGTGCCCATCTCTGACAGATGTAGAGCAAGGAAGGGGTATAGAATGGAAGAATCATGATGTGTGTATATGGACAGTACAGTTGGGATTGATAATGCTGTGCTTCTACATAATTTTATGAGGGGCAAGATTTGCACTAATGGTGGTTGGACAGGATATTATGTTGGCTTCTGGTACTATGGACAACCACTAGGAAAATAACAAGGTAGAAAGTATTAATTATTGAATCTTTGATGTAATTCAGGTATAAAAAATAAGATACGCAAACAGCTACACTCTTACTTTACTGATAAGAGACAGGTATGCACCTTGTACGATACCAAAACATTAAGAAAACACTTTGCAATGTATTAATTTATGAAATCCATCTTGTCAAGGTATCTTAAAACTGTCTCATCGATATTTGTACTTCAATAAAAAAAGTAAAATAAAATATAAATAAATAATAATAAATAAAACATTCTGAGAGAAACTTAAAAATAATGAAAACTAAAAGAAAGTGAAACTCTTAACTTACTAACATTTTGAGTGTTGCAAACATAGTACTTAGAAATATATTTATAGTACATGAATAGTTACCATTTCATTTTATAAAATCACTAATTGTAATGTATTGGTAGCTGGATCTTTTTGAACTGAAAAATTTTCTTGCATGTGTTACTCTTTAGGTCTGTGTAAATGGTCAATGTGTAGAAGCAAGAATACTAAAGAATGACTCGGCTGTATGTTCACAAAACTGCAACGGACATGGAGTAAGTAAACACACATTTCCTTTAGCCTTATCTCTCTTGGATGCTTTTTATCATCACTTGTACATTTATCAATGAGGTTCCTACTATGTAAAAGGCCTTGTTGCATCCGGCTTCAATGTAGAGCTGAACTGAGTAAGTAAATCCAGCAGCTCAAAACCATGTGGAGTTGAAATGCTGATGCCATAAAAGAAAAAATGCAACTGGGCACATTTCAAAAATATTCTATGCCTGGGATGATAGTTCAGCAGCATAAGTGCCTGCCTGTCAAGCACAAAGCCCTGAGTTTGATCCCCAGTACCATATGCTATGCTGCCCTGAAACTAAATGTGGTAGAGCACACCTGTAATCCCAGTACTGGGGTGACTGAGTCAGGACTGTGCAGCAAGACTCTGTATCAACAACAATAACAAGCCGGGCATGGTGGCGCATGCCTATAATCCCAGCACTCGGGAGGCTGAGACAGGAGGATTGTTGTGAGTTCGAGACCAGCCTAAGCTAAAAAGTGAGCTCGAGGCCAGCCTGAACAGCATAGTGAGACCCTGTCTCAAAAAGACAACAAAAAACAAAAAACCAAAAAAAAACAATAACAATAACAAAATTCTAATAGATTTAATTTGTTCACAGAAGGAAGTTAATTACTGCATTTTAGAATACATGTCTCTACTTTTTGAAATACTGTTTTTTAGAGTTTTATATTGATAGCAAAATTGAGTGAAGCAGACAGATTTTTGTATGAACTCCTTTCACTTCAATTATACGTAGCTTCTTCCAATTTCAACATCTTGTACCAGAGGGTCAGTTTTTTGTAATTGATGTTGTATATCCACAAATCATCATCCAGTTAGTATACTAAAGGGTTCACTCTTGGTTTTGACAAATAATATATTTTTGACCAATATATGATTACATGCATACACTATCACAATTTTAAGAGCACCCTAAAAACTTGCCATGCCCCAACACTTCATACTTCATTTTCTTTTCTTTCCTTTCTTTTTCGGTGGTACCAGGGATTGAACTCAGGACCTTGCATTGCCAGGGAAGCACTCATTCCACTGAACTATCTCCCTGGCCCCATTTCCTTTAACTTATGACAGACAAGACCTGATCGTTTTACTCTCTCCGTATTTTTTTCTTTTTTCAGTATGTCATGCTGTTAGTTATAAAATATAAGGATTTTTTTTAGTATGGCTTTTTTTTTTTTTGCTTAATGACATGCATGTAAATTTCCTACAGTTCTCAGGAACTTTTTTAATAATAAGGATTCTTAGAAAAAATTTTCAGGTTCATAGCAAAATTGAGAGTAAGATACTGGTATTTTTTTTCCTTTATTCGGAACCAGGGATGGTGTTTTCCATATACTTCTTCCTTCAAAATAATATAGCTGTCTTCACTGTCAACATGTATCTATGGAATAGTGCAGTTGTTACAATGGATGGATTGCTACAGGCCCTTCCTTAACTAATGCCATCAGGGTTCCCTCTTTGGATTGTACATTCTGTTGATTTTGTCCCGTATAACAACACTTGTACCCAATATTGTACGGGAGTACTTTCAATACTCTGAAAGACTTCTAAAATTGTCCTTTTCATCTTTTAGTGATCCTTAATCCCTGATAGATAGTTAAGTTTTACAATATTCACAGCTTTTTCCTTTTTAGAGTAGCGTATTATTGAAAGCGCAGGCTTTCTAAAAATTATAGGCTTTCTGAAGCACTTAGCAGTATGCACTTGAAGTCCCTCTTTATGTTTGTGAGATCTACTTTATTTAATGCTAAATATTTATTTGTCTGAATGTACCACACTCATGTATTCATTCACCTACTGAAAAGCAATCATAGTTGCTTTCAGATTTTAATATTTAGGAATAAAACTTAGTATGCATGTGCAGTCTGTTTGTGTAAAGGACATGAGTTTTTAACTCTTCCTGATAAAACCCAAGGATTTCACTAAGATCAAAAGTTGTATTTTATAAGAAACTGGCAATATTTTTTTGTCAAATGACCACACCATTTTTTGATCACACCAGAAGTAAATGAGAGTCATTCTTGCATCACATCAGCTAGACTTTTATGTCAGTGATTTGTATTTTTGCCCTTCTAATAAGTGTGGAATTCTATCTTGCTATTGTTGTAATTTATATTTCCCTGATGACACATGCTGCAATAGAACAGCTTTCCGTACCCTTACTGCCGCTCTATCTTTCCTGGTGAAAGGCCTCTTCATTTCTTCACTTTTTTTTTTAAATTGGGTTACTGGTTTTCTTATTGTAGAGTTTTAAGAGTTTTTGTTTATTTTGCATAATAGTTTTGTAGCTGAATGTCTTTTGCAGACATGTTCTTTGCAACATGTTTCAGAAGACCAGAACTTACTTTTATGTAGTTCAGTACTCAGCTCTTGATTTCCTGGATTTCCTAAGCACCAGTAAAAGGGGAGGTCCAGTCTCACCACTTACTCAGTGTAGAACTGGAAGTTTTATTCAGAATAATGAGGCAGGGGGAAGAAATAAAAAGTATAATGGTGTAAAAGGGGAAAATAAAAGTGCCCTATGTACAAATAGTATGATTTTCTGTGTAAAAATATCTAAAGACTACTAGAACCAACAAAAAAAAAAAGTAT
>PVKA01010097.1:0-65699 GCA_004027165.1 Ctenomys sociabilis | reverse complement strand
AAAAAAAAAAAAAAAAAAAAAAAAAAAAAAAAAATACAGAAGACCCAACACCCTCCACCAATAAAGTCAAGAATCATTTATAGAATACTACACTAAAAAACAGCAGCATGCACACTCAAGTGCCTACAGAATCTATACCAAGAAAGACTGGATTCTAGGCCACAAAAACACACTAGAATTTTTTTTTAATGAATTAAAAACATGAAACTTTGTTCCCTGAAAACAATGAGGTCAAATTAGAAATCAAAAATATAAAGCTAAGAAGGAAGTCTCTGTGATGGTTACTCTTGATAGTCCCCTCATAGGATTGGGAAATACCTATGAAATTAGTAAAACACTTCTGGGTGTATCAGTGAGTGTGTTACCAGAAACCATTACAATGTGCAGATAGCAAAGAGGTACGGGAGGCCCTCTGTGAATGTGGGTAGCACCACCTCAGAGGGTGGGAGCCTGAAGGAAAGAAAAACAGAACGAAGAAGCCCGCAGGCTCCTGGGCTTTCTCGCCTGTTCTTCCTGGCTGGTATTAGGTGAACAGATTTCCTCCCATGTGCCCTCCTACCATGATATTTCTGCCTCACTAAAGCCTAAAAGGAATGCAGCAACCTTACAACAGACTAAAACCATAAGCCAAAATAAAACTTTCTTCCTTTAAGTTGCTTTTCTTGGATATTTTGTCACATCAGTGGAAAGTGACTAAGCAAATTTCCAAATAACTGAAAACTAAACACACATTTGTGTAATTCATATGTCAAAGAGGAAAGCTAATGTCAATGAATCATATAATATGTGCTCTTTCCTGCCCAACACTATTATAGGTTACATGAAAAGACCAGTATTAAGTTCTTTTAACTGAGTCTCAGGAAGCTCACTCCTTACAGTGGCTCCACTCTTGGCTCTCAGATCCAAAGACCATGCTCCCATCATAGCTCTGTCACTTAAGAAATGTGCACCCTCAGCTAAGCTGTAACATTTTTGGAACCTCAGAGTTCCTGTGTGCAAATAGAAGTTGCAGTAATCACTTTCTCATAAAGCTGTGACAGCTTTAAACTCTCTTGAACAAATTGAATACACCCATGTGACCTTGATCATTTCCTTTATCACCTAGAACATTTCCTGGCTCCAGAGTTCCTTGTACTTCCTTCCCATTATTATGACCAGATAGAGATTAGCTTTACCTACTTCATACCAAATGTCAATGAATCTTATAATACATACTATGTTATATCTAGAATCCTTTATGTTTTAAGATTCATCTGCTGCATGTAATTAGAAATTGTTCTTAATCTTACTCTTCAGTATTTCATTGTGTGAATATTCCACAGTACATTTATCCTCTTAATCTTTTGTGGGCATTTGAGTTCCTAGTGTCATTTTGAGGATTGACTGATGTATTGAACAAATACAAACTGAACTTTCCCACACAAATAGTACCTAAGTTGAGAAATAAAATCCTTCTCAAGTTCCCTTCCAGTCAGTAAGCCCCAAGATTAACTAATTTGATTTCAAACAGTATCTATATATAATAGCATTGTTATTTTGTAGTGCTAGGGATTGAACCCAGGGTTCACTGTACAATAGGAAAGCACTCTATCACTGAGTTACATCTCCAATCTCTACATAATTTTTTAAAGTATTGCTTTATTGTTAATTGTTGTTTCTGCTACTGAAGTTATAATTTCTCCAAGGAAATAAGGCATAATCATAGCCATTGTGACCAGGAGATTTAAGTATAAAACCAGGCCAAAGTTTCTGTCAGTATTCTTCAAATTAGGGTTTTGCACCATTAACAGTATTGTTTTGTTTTTTGAGACAGACAATGGTTACATAACCCAGGATGGTCTCAAGCCTTGGAACCACAGGTGTATATCATCAAATTCACCACACAGGAAAAAAGATATAGCAGAATGAATCATATGCAGGAAGCATAAGTCTCATAAAATGTTTATTTCAAGTTTTTACATAAATACGTGTTTCTATATTGGGTTGGGTAAATATGTGTCTTACTGTTAGTTGAGAAGTCTTTTCTAGGTGGAGCTGATGGAAAAGAATAAGACCAGGGCCCAGGTCTGACTCAGCTCTCCTGGGACTGGCTAATGCCTCCAAAAGTGGATGTCCACACAAGACAGCCATGCTGCCATCCAAGCACGTGACACAACACTTCGAGTGCAGCTGGGGGGAGTGCTGGCTGTTGTTAGCCCCACAGGCATGGGTCATGTTCTCTGCAAGATCCAGGTATACTTTGTGGTTATCTGGGTCAGGAAAACATCAGGTCAGGGGTGGACGAACATTGCTGTGGGCTTACACAGGACTCAGTGTCAGTTGGAGGCTACTGCGGAACAACGAGGTGCCTCAGGAAGAAACTGGCTTTGCCACCCATTGAGGCCTTGGGAGGCCCTGGTTTTGTGGACTTCTCAACAAGAGAAAGAATCCTCAAAGGAAGCTATGTGACCTGTAGCTTACCCAGCAGATAACTGTTTAGGCAATTTTAGGGAAGAAATAAAGGTGATTTGTTTCATGAAGTTAGAGATAAAAATCCAACATTCATCCATTCCTTCAAGAAGTAAAGAAGATATAGTTCTATCTCTATTCAACTAATAAATTTTCTACCCACAGGCTGTCTAACTTATTATTAGAATATAGTATTAGAAGTTAAGTTCTCAATTAAAGGTAAGTTTTCCCTGACCATAAAAATGTTCAATATTGGTGCTTCATATTCAGTTTTAAACTCTATGAGAACAGAGACCATATTAGTTTTTGTTTGACACTGACTAATTACTATTGCCTATATCTAGTAAAAGTTCAAAAATATTTATTGTTTGAATAAAAGAGTGTTTTTAAACTTCTCCATAGTAAGTACATGTTGTTTTTAAAATCAGAAAAAAAGAATACTATTATATGCTGCACTATGGTATACTTACTATATAGCATATCACACTAAAAATAATTCTGTTATAAGAATAACTAAGTAAAGTGTTTGTTATCTATAAAATAACAACTGGTGTTTTGGTTCCAAAAGATAAACACACCATCCTCATCATCTCCTTGGTATTGAACTATTTCATTAAGAATCTAGGAAGATTCTCAGAAGGTATTTTAACAGAACATATAAACAATTCATAATTGTACTTTCTCTTTTTTGCCCATCCTTATTACCATCTTTTCTGTATTTTTCCTACAGAATGTATATTTAAAATCTTCAAATGTACAACAAACATTTTTTAAGCGTACATACAACCTTCGCTGCACATATTCTTCTATAACTATGCATAGAAAACTGAGACCTCTCCAGGCTCTGACCTTTACCTTAAAAGCTCAGTGTGAGTTAGAAAAAAGGCTTTATACTTTTCGAGGTCTAAATTCAAGTAAGATTGGAACATCTGCTTCATTTCAGATCATCTTAAAAGAAAATTTTATGCACTTAACAATCCAAAAGATTTTAGGGGAAAACAAAACAAATCCATTTTTTAGATCTATAACATATAAAAATTCTGCAAATGTAAAGTTCTTCCATCTTCATTTCATTCAAGATAATGAATTTTCTTCCCAGCACTCGGGAGGCTGAGGCAGGAGGATTGTTGTGAGCTCGAGACCAGCCTGAGCTACAAAGTGAGCTTAAGGGCAGGCTGAACTGCATAGTGAGACCCTGTCTCAAAAAGACAAAAAAAAAAAAAAAAAAGATAATGAATTTTCTGGTTCATAAAAATGGAATTGAGTTACACAGTGTTATTCCTATTTCTAAAGTAACCTTAGAGATGAGCGTTAAAGGAATGCTACCCGAGGATGAAGCAACACACACACCTGACTCAATCAAACAGAGCCACCCACTGATAACCTCTACCCCAGTGAAGTATGTGCTTCACCTTTCCTCTGGTTCTTCTGAATGTTTAAAAAAAAATTCCGGAAATTAGTTTGATAATTTACTGAGTAGTGAAAAGGGTGGAGGATGGGAGACTTGGCAGGAAAAATTTGTTCTTGTGTAAAGTCCAGCTTTTTTACTAATCACAGGTTGGGTAAAATGATGTCAGTAGACAAGACCTAGCAATGAAGATGGGACGTTCCAGGACGAAGGGCAGGAGAAGCAGAGGTGAAATCATTGATCTTGTCTAACAATTATGCTCCTTTCCACTCCCATATTATACAATGTTGTGGTAACTGTGCTGATTACCCAGAGAATATATAATAATGTTGTGCAAGGGCAGAGGTATTTTATGATTATATAAGCTTATATAGAGAAAGCTTGTATAGATAAACAGAGCTTGCATAATATATATAATTTCTGTGAATGGCTTGAACGCTGTTTGGTCATTTTTTTTTATGGCAAAAGACAATTGTAAAAGCTTGCAGTTGCTGGCAGCCAGACAGACAGTAAGAGCAGAAGATTTCTCCTGAAAAGTGGAATTTTGCCCACACAATAGATTCCCTTCAAATAGCTTCATAGGTCAGTGTACTTGAAATGCATGGGATGTGAGGTGAAAGTTCACCTACTAACTTTTGGCTGGGTTCTTTGGTATTCACATAGGACATGATATTTGATGGTAATGACTGACCTGTCCTTGTCAAACAATGGGCCCTGCAGGTGGGCATGGAGGAGTGAAGCTGGCTGCAGGCATGACTTTGTGGATCAAGGGAGTCTAAACCCTAACTTTCCTTGAGGAAGCTGTGAGAAATGTACTGAACATCTGTTGGAATGCTTTAGGTTTCAAGAGGCAGCCTAGTGATCAATTATGTGGATTCTTTAGGCTTCCAGAGGCAGTGGTCAGTTCTGCAGATTTGATGCAGCTTTGGAATTAAATACTAGCATTATCACTTAACTGACTCACACCTATAATCCCAGCAGTACTAAAACCCATAATTCCAGCCTTGGATCACACATAGTCCCAGTGGATCATGAATTAATCACAAACTCTAGAAGTCCCCACCCCATGACTACATGTGGCTTTGGGGGGACAACTAGACACAAACCATAACAATGTTCCCTGAATAGCAAATGTTCCCTGAATCCCTCATTAGTCCGGTGTGCGTGTGTGTGTGTGTGTGTGTGTGTGTGTGTGTGTGTAAGATAAGGAAGAAAATAAAGCCAAACCCACTTGGGGAAAATCTTGAAGCCATTGAGAACATTGCAAATAAGATAAATTCCTAGATGACATAAAAAGCTGTGACAGGCCCAAGGTTTTATCCCGCTTAAAAGCTAATCAACTACCTTGCTGTAGTTTCATAGATTCTGTCAGAAGACCTGAGATTCCCAGTATAGAAGCAAAGGACTTTATTACTCACAGCAACAGCAGTAGCCAAAGTGTGAGCAATGGGCTTGTTCCTACTGAAAGCCTTTCTGGTCCTTCTCTCAGTCCAGGAGGTTTATATTTGTAACCCCATGGATAAGTTATTGGAATCCCATTACATTAATTACAGTCTAGCACACCCAGGGCAACCCATGGTGAAAATAAAGACACTAGGCATATTTGTAGTTTGGGGGAGCCCAAGAGGTCCTAAGTCCAGCCACAGTGATGGCCATCCCAAACAAAGGCCTCAACCCAAAGCCAACCCCGGTTTTATGCACTCATGAAGAAAGGAGTGGCTTGAGAATGAAGGACTGTGAGGATGGCAGGAATTAGGTGAGTGCTGTGAACTGGGCTAGGTAAGCAGCCTGCATTTACCTCTGCAATATGCAGAGAGGATATGCAGAGAGTAATCTGAGTTACACAATTAAGACAGCATCTGTTTTGGGGTCCCAGCTTTAGCTCTGACACATAAGTTTTGAAGCTACAGGGTGTGTAGCCTCTCAGAGGCAGCACAGTATGGAGCATTGGCTCTTCATCCGTGTCTCAACTTGGCTCACAATAGGGAGCAGCAGGTGGGGGTCCTGGGGAAACATGTCTGCCATCTTCAGACCTCAGCTAGACTGATACACATTGCTTAAAGTAAGTTGGAAAGTCCTAGTCATCTCTGTACATGGAAATAAGGTTAGGTCCAGACAAAATGGAGAAGCCATACGATATGCTTTTACACACACACACACACACACACACACACACACACACACACGAAAAATATATGTGCATAACCTGACAAAACAGTGATACTGTTTTATACCTTTAATCAGGGTCATCTTTTAAATGGGTTAAACTAATATATTTTACATAATCCTGCATGACTATCATTTTAAGATAGTCATTAGTCTTTATCCAGGACCATATAGCAATGTCTCTTGCATTCTGGATTATGCTTCTTGTTATTTTCTATATGCTGTCTGGAAGTATTAGAATATTTAGAGTTTGTATAACTGGAAAATATTTTACTTTTAGTTTTCAAAGGTATGTTTGCTAAGTATAAAATTCAAAGAGGACAAGGGGCTGGGGAGATGGCTCAGTAGAATAAGTGCTGCCCTGGCAAGTACAAGGGCCTGAGTTCAATCCCCAGTTCTGCCAAAAAAAAAAAAAAAAAAAAAAAAAAATCAAAGAGGACAGATCTTTTTTGTCTTTAAGACCTTTAATTAGGCTAGTTTCTTACACACTTGGTCTTTTTTTTCTTTATAATGTGCAATAGATGCTATTTAATTTTGTTCTTCCACAGCTAATATTTTTTATGTATATGCTTTAACAATTTTTTTCTTTACAATAAGTTTTGGATAATTTCATTTTTGTGTATCTTGGTATGATTTTACTCAAATTTCTTGTATAAAAGGTTCATTTTTCCTGGAAATATGGTGTTAAGAGTTCAACTAAATTCAGAAATTTTAAATCTTTAAATTTATTGCCTACCCCTTTCTACTTTGAGAATTCTAATTATATGAATATAGGTTTCTTTTTTGTCTATTTGTTTGTTTGAATATAAGTTTCTTGATTTTAGCAGAGTGAACTATTATGACTGATCTGTAAATTTTTTTTTCTTCATTTTTATTTTGGACAATTTTGTTGTTATATTCATTTAAGTTTGTAAATAATTTATTTACAATGTGCAATCTATTGTTAATCTCATGCTATGTATTCATTTCAGAAATATTTCTCTGAAATTCACTCTGTCTACAGCTTATATCTCTCACATTTCAATATTTGTCTACAATTTTTAATATGATATGTAATTACTGATTTTCAACAAAGTTAATGAAAAGAAAGTCACCCAGGTGGTCCTCCACAGGTTCCCAAGCCCTGAGACCGACAAAATGATGTAAAAAGAGCCAAGTGACATCCGCACATATGATAGATTCCATCCCAGAGGAAATCTAAGCTTAGAGGACTCTACTGTATTATAATGCAATATAAGTCTGCATTGGTAATCTTTATTACACTTAATAATAAATGAATCAATCTGTACTGCCTTGGAGTCTGGTGAATTTTTCCATGAGGGACATGTTCTTTCTATTTATTGATCATTCTGGTTAATCAGACTATAGAGACTGAAACAAAAGCTATTCATTTTGTCTCATATAGCAGAAAAGTCCAAACAATGGGATGAGAACAAATTATAGTGTTGATCTGAACCATGCTTCTAAGAATCCCAGATCCAGGAAATTAGACAACAAACAACACATAATCTGATAAATCCCATTAATCCTCAAAGTCTACCTTAGAGAGTCAGGTGACTTTCTCTTTAAGTTCAGTACTGATATTTCCATTTGTCCTGAAAAGAGTAATTCAAATCAGCAATACTAATATTAATACTTATACTAATATGCTAATCCAAATCAGCATATTAGTAATCTCACAGGCACTATTTTGGCCCTTAAAACACAAGTGAGGGCAACTGTATCCATGACAATGTTGGCCAATGAGATAAAGGTCAAACTGGATGCCATTTACAGTGAGTGCTCCCATCGGTCACTTCAACTGATGTCAGCAAATTTTGCATCCTCTTTTCTAATTGGATGGCTCTTGCTATAGGGAGAACTATATACACAGGAATGTCATAAATAACCAGTTGGGCATCCCTTTAGAAATGTCTTGCAAGTAACAAAGGTATCTTTCTCTTAAGAAAAAGAAAAAGATATCTGTAGTAATGAGGATCACATCATCTACTAGGGGTACTTGATAAATGCTTGAAAATTTCTTATGATAACTGCTAAATTGCAAGTCATTGTATTTTTAGAAGACAGAAGAGTTAATGCTTGGTTTCTACACAGGGATGCGTATGTCATGAGCATAGAAAGAAAGTGTTAGTTATAGTCTTGGGGATCGTTAAGCAGCACTGATGTGGTCAGGGTGGGGGTGGGGAGAGACACTCACAAGGACATCAATATGATTTCTTGGTCAGCTGGTAAAGCTTAAAATTCTAGTTAACTTTATTTTTAAAATTAATTTTACTGGTACATGTTAGATACACATAATAATAACATTCACCCTATGGAATCTGTACATGTACAAGACATATCTTGATTCTTTTTTTCCCATTCCCCTCTCCTACCTTCAACCCCTCTTCCTCTCTTCATTTACAAAACTTTTTTCTATTTATTCCTTCTATTCTCTTTCTCTCTCTTTCTTTCTTTCTTCCTTTTCTTTTGGCAAGTTTCCTTTCCCATTTGAATATTTTCATCTTATTTCACAATATTTACTATATACTTTTGCCCTTATTTACCTTTTCAAAGTCTGTCACCAGAGAACCCATAAGATATTTAAACATAGCATCTAATTTTTTTCACTTGAGTGTGATATCAAGGTGCATCCATTTACTTAAAAATGTCTCAAGCTTCTTTATGGCAGAATAGGACTCCATGTATTCTAATACTTTTTTTTTTTTGAGGTACCAGGGATCAAACTCAGGATCCTTGCACTTGCCTGGTAGGTGTTTAAGCCGCTGAGCTATAACCCCAGCCCCAATTACTCCATTTATTAAAAAAGCAACATGTCATTTATCTATTGATAGCTGATGGGCATTTGGGCTGTTTCCAAGATTTAGCTATTATACACTGTGCCATTATAAGCATTAGTGTTACTATATCTGTCTTAGTTACTCTTCTCTCATTGCTGGGACAAGTACACAACACCTAAAATGAAGGAAGGAAAGGTTTATTTAGCTCATAGCTACTGGAAGTTCCAGTCCATTTTCAGCTGGCTCCAAGGCAGAGGGGCACACGACAGAGCAGCAGTTCATGGTGCCGCACAACAATAATAACAAAAAGCAATGGCTACAGAAAGTCTATCTCTCTGTATCTTATATTATATTCAGGCTCTCTGCCCCAGGCTGGGGGAAGTAATCACACCCATAATCCCAGCAGTACTAAGACCCATAATCCCAGCAGTACTAAGACCCATAATCCCAGCCTTGGATCACACATAATCCCAGTGGATTGTGAGTTAATCACAAACTCTAGAAGTCCCCACTCCATGACTACATGAGGCTTTGGGGGGACAACTAAAAACAAACCATAGCAATATTTCTTTGGTGCGATCCTTTTAAGTCTTTCAGGAAGATTCTAATTAGGGATATAGCTGGGTCAAACTGAACCTCTAATTTTAGTTTTTTGAGGAAATCTACACATTAGTTTCCACAGTGGTTGCACCAGTCTACATTCCAACCAACAGTGGAGAAGGGTTCCTTTTTCCCCACAACCCCAACAGTATTTGTTATTGGTTGATTTCTTGATGATAGCCATTCTTTCTGGAGTAAGATGAAATCTTGGTGTTGTTTTAATTTATAACTCCGAATGACCAAAGATGTTGAATATATTTTCATTTATTTATTTATTTCTACTTCTTCATTTGAGAAGTGTCAATTCATTTCAGATGCTCATTTTTGAACTGAGTCTTTAAATCTGGGAGGTCTGATTTTTTTTTTTTTCTAATTCATTACATGTTCTACATATTAGTCCTCTGCCTGAGGAGCAATTGGTAAAATTATTTTCCCACTCTGTGGGTTGTCTCTTTACTTTATTGGTGGTTTATTTTCCAATTCAAAAGCTTTTTAACAAGATGAGATCCCAATTGTTGATTCTTTATGATATTTTTTGTGCAATCAGGGTTTTGTTTGTGAAGTCTTTGACTACTCAAAGATCTTTATATATTTTGGGATATATGCAGAATAGTTTGGATAATTGTACTGCTGATTTCTGCTAGCCTTTTGAAAGGAGTGGTTAATGTTTAATGTTTTTTTATTCTTTTATTTCAAATTTCTTACAACATTTTTGTTATTGTTTTATTTTGTTTTTTCTTTAAAACAACCTTGCACATTTATAGCTGGTAACCTGAAGTATTAATTTGAAGATAACATCATGCAAAACAGCGATTGTTGAATTCCTATTACTTTGTTTAGTGAAATTTTATATTGTTTCTAATGTTGCTTTTTCCTATCACTATTTTTGCATTCTTTTAAAAAAGTAAAAAATTAGTTATATTTGTTCTCCCAGTAGATTTAATGTTTCTGTTTTAATATTTTGTTCTTTGATCCATTTCTACTTTAATGCATGCTGAGAAATATGGGTCTAGTTTTAATCTTCAGCATGTGGAAAGTCTTTTTCTAGTACCATTTATTAAAGAAACTATCTTTCTTCTAGTGAAGGTGTTTCATCCCCTTTGTCAAAGATAAGTGGTAGAGTGTGTTTTGAGCTGTTTGTGCATCTTTTAATCTATGTCATTGAATCTTGGATCTGGATTTTTGTCAATTTCATGCTGTTTTTATTATAGGTTTTAATTCCCCCATCTTGCCTTAATTGCCCAGAGTTGTTTTTGTTGTTCAAAGTCTTTTTCAAATCTAAATGAATTTTGGGGTTGTTTTCTCTAACTCTGGGAAGTGTGCTGTTGATCTTTTTGGTCAGGATGACATTAAATCTTCATAAGAATTTGGAAGTATGGCCATTTTCCCTGTGAACAAAAAACATATGGGATATCTTTCCATTTTTTGATAACCTCTCAGTTCTTTTCAGAGTAGTGTAGATTTAAAAAAAAAAAAAGTCTCTCACTCTCCTCATTAGATTGATTCATAAATATTCCTCTCTTTTTTGATGTTATTGTGAAAGGTGTAGCTTCCCTAACTTCTCTCTCAGTGAGTTTGTTATTTGTATACAGAAACATTATTGATTTTTCAGCATTGAGTTTGTATCCAGCTATGCAACTGAATTTTATTTTTAAATCTAGAAGTCTTTTAGTGAAGTTTTTGGGAACTTCTATGTAGAGTATTGTGTCATCTGAAAACAATGCAATGTTCCATATTAACAGAGCCAAGGACAAAAACCATATGATCATCTCAATAGATTCAGAGAAAGCATTTGACAAAGTCCAACATCTCTTCATGATAAAACCCTACAAAAGATTGGAATAGGTGGTGTACTGGTTGATAACAACTTGAGAAGTTTAGAAGTTTAATTAAGTGACTCGGCAGAGAGCCAGGATTCTTATTTTGTAAACATCCTCATCCTGTACAAGAGGAGGGCATGGACGTTGTGTGAGTTCTACATCTCCAGCCTCCAGGTAGCTTGTTGATAATATAAGGAGGAGGGACAAGCTTGCTAGAAGCCTCAGTGGCTGTCCTTCCCTTTGCTCTTCATTGTTTTCTGCTGCAATAAACTGCTGTTCTCTGCTATATGCCACTCTGTCTGGGAGGCAACCATGTATAGACTGAAGCCTCCACAAACTGTGCGCTAAATAAATGTTTCCTTCCTTAAATTTGAGTGTGGAGTATTTTGTCCCAGCATTGAGAGAAAAGTAACTAAGACAGATGGTTTTTATCTCAATCTGATAAATGCCACCTATGACAAACCAATAGTCAACATCATACTAAATGCTCGATATTTGAAAGTTTTCACTCTAAAATCAGGAAGAAGGCAAGGATGACCACTGTCACCACTCTTATTCAATATAGTTCTGAAAACCTTCAATAAGCAATTAGACAAGAGAAAGCAATAAAAGGAATAAGGTTAGGAAAGGAAAAATTCCAGTTAAGTTTAGTGTTTGCTTTTATGAGGACTGCAGGAAGCAGCCAGCTCTATTTGTGAACATGAACTGCTAGGTGAATTTGTCCACCTGAGGGAATGACTGACAGTTATGAGCATAGGGGTGAGGAAAGCATCAAGAGGTGTTAAGAATGGTTTCCGCCCAGACCTGCAAGACGTGGGGCCATGCTCTGCTGTGTCTGACAATCTTCCCTGTAGGATTAAAAGACATGGCAACAAAACAGAGTCAGAGAGCCCTGGCAGAGGACTACAGATGCAGCAGTCAGTTAAACCTGAGGCCTTTACAATAGTTTGGGAAAATCTTTTTTTTTTCCATGGTAAGAAAGTTTATATAAATCATAATATTAACCTCAGCATGAAAATAAAATAGATAGATTTATACACAATAGAATTGTGTTGATCTATGTAAGTAACTTGTTAAGGATACAAAAAATGAAACATTTGGTAATCTACAAGTTGTGAAAACAAATGAAATTTTAAAAAATTAACATAATATTCAAAAATATCTATTTTACACAAAGTATGAAAT
Source organism: Ctenomys sociabilis (assembly GCA_004027165.1). Taxonomy (NCBI): domain Eukaryota; kingdom Metazoa; phylum Chordata; class Mammalia; order Rodentia; family Ctenomyidae; genus Ctenomys; species Ctenomys sociabilis. The sequence goes on along the minus strand of PVKA01010097.1, from coordinate 53,292 downwards.
ATATGCACAAGAAAAATTAAAATTAATGCTAGTGGAAAATTCCATCAAGTAATAAACAATGAATGCAGTTATTTTTAGTAGCCTATACCTCCCCATAATAAAAATAAAATTAAACTACATAAATAGTAATAATACTATTTGCAACTGAAAAATACATTTCAATTTACCTTGTTTAATTAGAAGATAGTATGTATTGAATTTAAAGACAATGGCTTCCACAAAAAATCTGTTATGTTGATGTTTTTATAGTAAAAACTACAGGTACATAAGTCATATTTTACAAGTAATTTACAAAATGAATCCGGAAAGAATACATTCTGGGATAACTCCACCAGGGACTGTATTTTCCAGAAAATTTATGAAGTAATATTGATATCAAATTTCTCATTAAAATTGTACATGCTTCTACATTACAAATTTTTCCACGATTTTCAAAGTAGCTCGAATACACATGGTTTCTCCCTAGTGTGATGTCTTTCATGAAGTTGGTAAAAACTGCTTATAAAATATTTCCCCCATTTGTACATACAGAGTTCCAAATCAATGAGATTATGCACAAGAGGACTCATCAAATCTTTTCCACATAGTTTACTTACACAGATTTACTCACCTCTAAGTTCATGTCTTTGACAATGATTTTGTGTAGGACACTCCTCCCCACATTCACACAAAAGATTTCTCCCCAGTAGGAGTAACCTTCAGGTCTTTGATAATATCTGTATGTTGTGAATTCCTTTCCTCCTTGTCGGAACAAATAAGGTTTCTCCTAGGCATGAGTGTGACAATAATGATGTTCTGTGAAGGCCTTCCCATTGCTTACATGCATAGGGTTTCTCCTCTCTGAATTCTTCCATGTACTTTATAACACATCTGTCTAGTTAAGGTTTTTGCACATTTCTCACATAGTTTCTTACAAGTGTGATTCCATTCACGTATTTTGTAATTTGGTAGTTATATACTTTACCTCACTGCTTACATATATAGGCTTTCTTACTGCATGTGTTTATGCCTATTAAGTATAGTTTTGAGCAAGTCATTTTCCACATTGCTTATATAGTCTCTCCTGAGTGTTACCTCTTTTCTACATTTTTCACATACAGTTTCTTGCCAGTGTTTGCTCTCTCAGTGAGTTTGTTATTTGTATACAGAAACATTATTGATTTTTCAGCATTGAGTTTGTATCCAGCTATGCAACTGAATTTCATTTTTAAATCTAGAAGTCTTTTAGTGAAGTTTTTGGGAACTTCTGTGTAGAGTATTGTGTCATCTGAAAATGATGCAATGCACCATATTAACAGAGCCACGGACAAAAACCATATGCATGTAAGCATTATAGAAAAGCATTCACTACACTCAGTTATTGTAAAATGCATGAAAATAATCACACTGGCAAGAAAATGTATAAATGTGAGTGTGATTTCTTTCATGTACTTTACAATAACTCAGTGTAGTGAATGCCTTCCCACAATGCTTTCACATAAAAGGTTTCTCACCTGTTTATGTCTATTAAATACAGACTTTTCGGCAAATGCTTTCCCACACTGCTTACATATGTGGGGTTTCTCCCCACTGAAATTTTTCATGCATTTTACAATAACTTAGTGAAGCGAATGCTTTTCCACATTTTTCACATATATAGGCTTTCTCATCTGTGTGGATTCATTTATGTCTATTAAATACAGACTTATGAGCAAACCCTTTTCCACATCCGTTACATATATAGGGTCTCTCACCAGTGTGAATTGTCTCATGTATTTTACAGTAACTCAGTATAGTGAATTCTTTTCCACATTTCTCACACACATACAATTTCTCACCAGTGTGACTTCCTTCATGAATTTTACAATAACTCAATGTAGTATATGCTTTCCCATATAGCTTACATGCATAAGGTTTCTCCCCATTGTGACTTCTTTCATGTTTTTTAAGATTGCTAACTGTAGTGAATGCTTTTCCACATTGCTCACAAGCATAAGGTTTCTCTCCAGTGTGAATTCTTTCATGTATTTTGCAACACATCTGTCTAGTGAATGCTTTTCCACATTTCTCACACGTATATGGTCTCTCCCCAGTGTGAGTTCTTTCATGCATTTTGCAATAACTCAGTGTACTGAATGCTTTCCCACACTGCTTACATCTATAGGCTTTCTCACCTGTGTGGGTTCATTTATGTCTATGCAACACAGACTTGTAAGTAAATATTTTTCCACATTGCTTACATATATAGTGTGTTTTCTCAATATGAATTCTGTCATGGATTTTAATAGCACTTGGAATGCTGAAACCTTTCATTGTTTTCTTGCATACAAATGTCTCCACTCCTAGATGAGTTATTTCTTTAAGGTCATAAGTTTTCCCACATTGCGCATGTTGATAGGATTTCCTTTCAGTCTTTGTTCTTGCATGCTTCTGAAGGGACTGGAAATCACTGAAGTCCTAAGGGATATTTTTCCATGCTGATCCCAAGCTTTATTTTGAGAGAATTTCACTAATTCTTCTTTTCTTAGATTTCTTGAGCAATTTTTGTATTCTTCAATTTTCTGTTTTCCCCAGCTTCTTCCTACGGCAGTCACATTCATAAACGTTTTCCACATCACTTCTCTGTAGAGCTTCTTCTGAGATGGATTCAGCACCGCCCGCTCTTCCACAGTGAAGTTCACAAGCACGTCCTCCATGGTTACTGCCTCCTCAATAATCACATGCACGTATTCATTGCGTGGGTTGATGGTCTCCAAGGATCCTTCCAATGCCGCTGGTAGCCAGTAGAAAAATGTGGTCTTGTCAGCGGCAAGCTGTCAGCATCGCACTCAGACCTTGCACCGCGACCGATGCCATCACACGGGAAGCGCCTGGGAAAATCTTATCAAGGTCATTTCCTTTGTAAGAAAGGCTTGAGGGCTGAAACTGGAAAGCAAGCAACACTTCTATCCCTCTCTCCTGCACCTCTCAGGCTCTGAAACTTGAGGAAAATGTACCTGATTTTTCCTCTGTTACCACACAGCAACAATCAACTAGGAAGGTTTCTGATACCAGTTTGGGGGGGGGGGGGCGGCACCCATATACCAAGCAAGCAATCGTACCCCAGAATCTCAGAGTGTCCTCAAATCCTTCAGACTTTGCACCAGTACCTGGAGATAGTGTCAATGAATCCCATACACTTGGGGCTCAGTCAACAACTCTGCTTTTTCTGGATACCACCTGGAAGTTCTGGGTCATTTTACTTGTGTTTCTAAGCAGTTGGCTATAAATAACAACCCCCACCATCCCCTCCCTGCTTATTGAGCAGTTCATGGAACCAAGGGAGATTTACTGGCACTTATTGGTTTATTGTAAAGGGTGTTACAAAGTATATGAATGAAAACTGTACATAGCAAGGCACAGGAGAAAGGACATGGTACTCCTATGCCTTCTCTGCATTTCCCACTCTCCAGGAACTTGCACATCTTCCATTGTCCAGAAACACCCCAAACTTAGTCTTGTTGAGGTTTTATGGAGTATGCATAGGTGTGATTGTGGATGGGCTCGGTAGGGAAACTGAGCAAAGCTGTCCAGCTCAGCACTCCTCCTTTCAAGTCCCTTAGAGAATGAAGCTTTTGCAATCTACTGTCAGACCAGAGTAGGTCAGAGAATTTCTTGCCGTCAACTTCTAGACAGAAAGGCAGAAGATTACAGTTTTCATTTGTATGACTCAGTTGGGGAAGAGAAAGTCCACTTTTTATGACCTAGCTTGAGGAGGAAGTAATAAACAAGGAACTATGGCAAAACCCAAAAAGTATATATCATAAAACCACTGTATTCCAGTGTTATTGTTGCTTGTCCTCTGATGTTTCAAAATCCATTATGTTTAGTCCCACTATCTATCCTTCACATTTGTTATAGTCAGCCCCCAAACAAACCCAGATTTTTTTTTTTTTTTTTTTTTTTTTGGTAGAACCAGGGATTGAACTCAGGCTCTTGAGTTTGCCAGGGAAGCGCCTATTCTACTGAGCCATCTCCCTGGCCCCAAACCCAGATATTTCATTCAGGTCATACATTTTATAGAGTTTGAGAGGCCCATTTTGGTCCTCATAGTTAGCTGTGTGAGCTCCCATAGGAAGATTTGGTGGATGTAAGCTCAGCAAAATGTCTGTTATTTTGATGATCCTGGACTATGTTGATCCAGCTAGAGAATCCAGATGGCTGAACTAGAATTCAGTTTAAATCTCCTACTCTCTGTTTTGGGTGGGATCTGGAGTGTCTACCAGCTAGTATGGCCTGGAATTCACAGGAAAAAATTTATCTATTGTACCCAGGTATACTTGTTACACTTAATAGATATTCACTGTATGTCAATATGTGGTTTGCCTTTGTGTCTATATTATAATTATAGATTTATTTTTTAGTGCTAAGGCTGATGGTGCAGGGTCTCACTACACAGCTCAGACTTGTAGTGATTCTCTTGTCTCAGCCTCCCCAGCACTGGGATTACAGGTGTGTGCCACCATGCCCAGTTTGTGGCCAGGCTGGTATAGAGCCGAATGGCATGCAGTACCAAGAATTGAACCCAGGTCCTCGGGCTTTCCAGGCAGGTGCTCAGACTGCCAAGCTATCTGCCTGGCCTGATTTTATTAGTTCTTACTGTATGTCTATATCCCATTTGTCTTTCACTCTATTTTTGTGGCCGACTTCATTCTACTGCCATGGTGGCATACTTGTTGCTATTATTTGGATTTTTGTATGCTAAGGTTTGCTTTGCCTATGGATCATCAACAGCCCAATGTGCTCAGGCTGGCGGGCAGCCTCTCCTCCTATTAGAACAGTACCATTCAGGCCCAGGGTTTGGACTTCAGAGGAGAAAACAGAACAGAACAAAACAAAACAAAACAGAGGAAGCCCTTCTTTGATCCTAGCCCCTTCGGCCAAAGTCAAATTTCTGAGAGGAATGTTTCTCCTTCCAACAGGGAGCATGGTTAGAGCCTGTTTCTTAGAGTGGTTAGAGCCACATTTAGGGTATGAAATTAAGGAAAGAAATTAATACAATCAATAATAGGGAAGTTTAGGTGGATTCTACAGCTAATATGCACCAGGGCATCGCCTAGAGAGCTGAATGAAGTTGGGCTACCCACCACAGACTGAAGTGGAAGCCCAAGCCAACTGTCAAATTCTCCCTTGTCTTGTCAAGTTCCCCCTGAGTGTATTTCTTTCTAGTATCTGAGAAAACAGAGTTGATATTAAGGCAGAATTAAGAGATTGTGCATTCCACCAGGTCCTACTTAAACCCACATCTCATGTGTTACCCACTTCAATTATATACATTGCATTTTTCATGAAGACAACATTACGGTCTGAGTTTGTTTTCTTTAAGCCAAGCACTCCTGTTTTTCATTACTTTCCTTCCAATAACACACTATTTTTCTCACTTTTTCAAGTACTTAAATTGTACTCAAAAGTACTTGAGAAGTGAATGTATTCATCAAATAATGAACAAATATTCTAAGTTGTGAATGTCCTTAAAACTTCCCCCAAAGAATGGTAGGACAGTATATTAGTACAATGCTCTAGATCGCACACAAAAAAAGAACCTCCTTCAAGCTGACTTAAATAACAAAGGAATCTGGTAGTTCATTAAAGAAAACTTTCGAAGTTTAAAGACCTGGCAGAATTAGAAGGGAAGCCTCGGGGCTGGGGAGATGGCTCAGTGGAATAAGCACTTCCCTGGTAAGCACAAGGGCCTGAGTTCAATCTCTGCTTCCACCAAAAAAAAAAAAAAAAAAAAAAAAAAAAAAAAAAAAAAAAAAAAAAAAAAGACTGTGAGAAGGGAAGCCTGTGAACTTGGTTGTGGTGGCACACATTCCAGCATTCAAGAGGCTGAGAGGCCAGCTGCCCGGGCTATATAGTTAGATCCTGCCTCATAAAAACTGAAAGAAAGTTAAAAAGAAAGAAGAAAGAACAATAAAAATGAGGAAGAAAAGGAGGAGAAAGAGAAGAAGGAGAAGAAAGGGGGAAAGGAAAGAGGAGGAGGAAGATGAGGAGGAGGAAGAGCGGAAGCCTATGGTCAGGGCTCTATTCACGAAGCTCTTGGTTCAGCTTTGTCCTCAGGTGGAGGGTTCCTACGTTCACAGCGTGCCTGAAGCCCCCTCCACCCCCCACCCCACCCCCCACTCTCACCAAGCCTCATTCTTCCTGCTCACAGAACTGACAGCTTTCTTCTCCCTGGACACCAAGTCAAAAAAATGTTAGTGGGCTCCGATTGCCCAGCCTCATACATATATTTCTACTAAGAGGAGTGAGTTTCCAGCTCCTGGAATCCTGCCTCTCTCTGTCCTTGCACCTAGAGGTGGGAGAAATCCCCTAGAGCTCATGGCTAGGAAGCACTAGTGCAATCTGGGAGACTGGGATGGGGCCTTACTCTACAGCATTCACACAGCAGGTGATCGCTCTATTCTGCATGCCGGGCTTCCTTCAAGGCCCTGGGAAAATAACAGAGAAGAAAGGGGACAAAAGTCAGGTGGAGGAAGAGCTAGTGGGACTGATGGGGGCTGCTGTAGGGAAAGTGATGAGAGGATATGGAGTACCCCGAGGCTGAGAGTCACAGGCTACTAAGCAGAGAGAGCGAGCTTGGGGCGTCCTGGGGAGCCAGGAGCAAGCTGGGGCAGGTAAAGGAACAAGACCCGAGCCTGTAGGACACAGCACGTGGCAAGGATGGGCGCCAAGGGGAAATCAGTCAGTCTTCCAAGGACTAGGCCTGACTCAGTGGAGGCCACACCACTCGTTACTCTGTCACCACCTCCGCCACCCCCACTCGTTCCTGCCTCAGAGCTCACCTCCCAGCGGGCAGCAAATATGAGAGTTGCTTCTGCAGCCTGCACTGCTAGGACACGAGGGAGTGATTGATCCCTGACCCAGAAGATGTAGCCTATAGTCAGATGGGCTGGCAAGGGGAGAACTGCTTTAGAAAGCAGACAGGAGGCCCTGGCCAGAGCCTAGGACAGATATAGGTTGTGTGGGAGCAGGAGAAATGGCTGTAAGGGTGAGAGGTGGGGTCAGATGGGCCATGAGCAAGAAGATGGGAAGGAATGTGAGCAGAGAGGGAGGCCAAGGGCGACCGGAACAATCAGTGGTGTGGCTAGAGAGATGTCTCTAAAAAGGTGGCAATGAGTGACAGGGACAGACAGAAAGGTTCTGATCTGTGTATGTTACTCATTCTGTCTGGAACGCTCTTTACCATTTCCTCAGCCTGGCAAACTCCCTATTCATCCTTCTGTTTCCAGATTAATTGCAACCTTCTCTGTGAAACCTTTTCCGAGATCCTCTTCTAAACACTCTCGGCCCTTCACTGACACCTGTGTTCTATCACTCATCACACAACACACTGTAATTCCCCATTCTGCTTTTCTTACTGGACTGTATGAGGGCTTCTTAGGTGTCAGTTTTCACTTAGTTGTTTGTTTTTGTATCCCTGGTGCCTAACACTGTGCCTGGAATATGGCAGGTAATTATGAAATAACTGATGAATGAACTATTGCTGATGGTAAAAGGCCAGAGGGTAAAAGCACAAAAAGGGTGAAATTTTGAAATATGTAAATTAGAATACTGACACAGCCATTGATATCAGTGGATGAGATGAGTTGATCCTTGGAAACTATCAGAAGACTCTGCATCTGTTAGAAGGGCCATCAGTCTTTGAGCTAATAGCAGATATGTGCAGGAATTGCAGTTAATGGCTGTGACTAACTAGAAGAAAATTAGGTGAAATGTGAGGTAAGGTTAAAAGCTTGAGCAACAGGGAGCATGACTGTCCGGGAGTGCTGATACAAAGTCATGGCTTTTTCCTAGTCATGAATTTTCTAGAAATACAGCTGTCACATTCTATAATGCAACCATACTGCACAATTATGAAAATCTTACATCCACAACCTTGATTTTTCCATAAGAACCAAGGTAAAGGTGGGGGCTGCTTTCCTGGCCTCCAGGGTGAATAAACAGGTGGTCCTGGGCCATTTTTCTAAGGAATGATCTTGTAACCAGCCCAATGGTAATTTTTCATATTGTGAATTCTTCTTTCCAGGCTTTAGGACAATTCAAGAAAATTAAAGTTATTTAATTTCAACTACTTCATAGTATATTCTTTCTCAGTGGTTCTTAACCTAATAGAATTCTGAATTCTGCAATTATTTCTCCCCTAAGTTAGTTGAATGTCAACGGAGTGCCCACTTTTGACAGGTATAGACAAAGGAAGGGGTGTAGAAAGAAAAAATCAGGATGTGTGTGTATAGACAGTACAGTTGGGATAGATAACACTGTGCTTCTACATAGTTCTATGAGAGGCAAGATCTGCACTAATGGTGGTTGGACAGGATATTATGTCGGCCTCTAGTACTATGATCATCCACTAGGAAAATAATTATTGAATTTTTGATATAATTCAGGTATAAAAAAATAAGATAAGTAAGCAGCTACACTTTTAATTCACTGATAAGAGATATCTGCTAAAATAATATCTGTAAATATATTATCATTTATGCACCTTGTACAATACCAAAACGTTATGAAAACAGTTTGCAATGTATTAATTTATCGAATCAGTATGGTTAAGGTGTCTTGAAACTGTCTGATTGGCATTTGTACTTTAATAAAAAAAAAAAAAAGAATTCTGAATTCTGGGCCTCGCTGCTATCTGCCCTGCACTGGCTCTATGCCTAATTCAACCATTTGGCAATTTCTGGAGACAATTCTGACTGTTACAGCTAGAGGAGTGCTGCTGGCCTCTAGTGGGTAGAGATAGGATAAACATCATATAGTAGGCATGACAGAGCCTAGCAACAAATTACAGCGCTGTTCTTCTCTCAGGGCTGCAGGGTACCGCAAGAGGGTGCCAGAAGATTCCTTTTGAAATCTGAAGCAGCAGTCTGAAGAGTACATTTCTACTATTGTACCAGAATGGTCACAAGATGGCACCAAAATATTCCTTTGAAAATCTCATGGGGTTGTTCTTGGTTTGGTTAAATTCCTCCAAAAGTAATTATTAAATTGGTATATTTATTGGAACAGTAAGATTTAGGAGCACAAATGAAAACATTTTTATGTAAGCATAGATAAAATCCTTTGTCTCTGTTACACAGTTAATCTTCAAAAAGATCTTGGAAATAAATTTGTCTTTATTAATTAAGTAAACTTTCCACTTTTTTTTTTCAGAACTGATTGAACTCAGCCCCTTGCGCCCACCAGGGAAGCACTTATTCCACTGAGCCATGTCCCCAGCCCCAAGTAAACTTTCAATAAAAAATATTTTAATGACACTTTACTGGTATGGAGTTATCAAAGGATGAGTTTCTTAGGATCTGCTATAAAACTCCTTGCCTTGTAGGAGTACTGTGGAGGGAAAAACTGTCTTAGTGAGTCCTGGCTCTTTTCCCCTCTTAAAAGTTTGCACCTAAGCCAATGAGAAACCACAACAGCAGCTGGGCTTCTCTGTAGTTCTGGCCTTTGTTCAAAGAGAGTTCAGAACATTATTTTATTTTATGCATGTATGTGGAGTTTTGGGGTTTTTTTGTTTTGTTTTCAGTTTATCTAGGCAGTAAATATGTAGCACACGCTGGCCTGGAATGTACAAGTCTCCTGCCACAGCATCCTGAGTGTTGGAGTTACAGGTATTACCACAATGCCCAACTTCATTTTATTTATTTATTTATTTATTTATTTATTTATTTATTTATTTATTTATTTATTTATTTTGGCAGAACCGGGGATTGAACTCAGGCTCTTGCACTTGCCAGGGAAGCACTTATTCTACTGAGCCACCTCCCCAGCCCCACAATGTCCAACTTCAACTCATGATTTTAAACAACCAAAATAGCTGACTGCTAGAACAGCATACTAATAATACCTCCGGGCTCTGCTATTCTTTCCCACCTTGGGGCTCACACTCTGAAGAAACAGGGCCTGATGGACAGGCCCCTTGTATCGGTGGGCAACACCAAAAGTGGCCAATGGGTCTAACTTTTGCCCATGTGACAGCCAAGAACCAAAGGAACTTGGAGTCTTTCTGATATCCCAATAGGCCCATTTATATAGTGATATTCCTTTAGAAGTTGTTTCTGCTACTTATTGTACTTTTTCACATTTGTAGGTATGTGAAAAATGGGCTTTCGAACAACATTGAAGTAAGAGTCTTGAAGTGTAGAATGTGAGAATACAAATTTGGTCACATCCAATTGCTGAGCCCCCTAGCATAGAAGAAGGTAGAGGAGGAGAGAGAAGGTGTGAGGGAGGAGGCGACAATGATCGGACATGTCTGCCAGGGAGGGCCTAGTACCCTCATAGCTGTGCTCCTCTTATTCTCAAAATAACTCTGCCAGTTTGGTGCTTTTACTTTCACAGGTAGGTCAACTGACACCTTAAGTCATGTTTTGGGGTCATACAACTAGTAAGGGAAGAAACAGGAGTCAACCAGATGTCTAAGAAATGCCAAGTATGTGGAATTTTAATAAAAGCTGACAAGTAACAATCATTAACCTTTAATATTTATTCTATGTGGTCACTGGGAGAAGATCATTCCTAAGACAGGTTATTTGCTCTGGTGATTTTGACCAAAGGGGCACTGACCCTGGAGGACGCAGATGGCACATGGGCCCTTCCCAGGGCAGGGGACTCCCACTCTCTCTAAGAAGGTCCCAGAGTGCCCGATGGTCTCCAGCTTAGCGTGGAAGATGCTTTGCCCTGTCTGGTAGAAACTGCTTGGCTTCCTCCAAGGTGGTAGTTTCCCTGTCCTATTGAGAAGCCATAAAAACAAAAGTTCTTATAAACAACTTGAGTGTATGAACAATCTAATTAAAATAATTAAAGTAATAGCTTGTGAAAAAAGTAGTAAAACTAATTATTATGGAGTAGCCATGTGGGAGGATGAAAATTGCTGACATGCTTTAGGTCTGTGGAGTGTACACAGCCCAGAAGGTGCGGACAGTTTAACAGATCTCTTCTGAGGAGAGGGCATCCTGCCTAACCTCTATCTAACCACTCCTGCCTCTCATCTTTATTTTAATTTCCTTCTAGGCTACAGCTAAACTATATGCCAGTGACCCTCCAGTGGTTCTCATTCCAGAGGGTCCCTTCTAGTCCAGCATTCTATGTTTTTCTTTTTGCACTTGGAAAATTATGAAGGTTTAGAGAGTGAGAATCTCTGCACTGGAGGAGGCTGTGCATCCTTTAGTGAAAGGATCCCTGGAACACAAGACTCCTTTGCAAACATTTCCAAAAAGATTCCACTCTGTGCTTACCCAGATTTTGCTTGAGGCCTTCAGGGAGGGGGAAATGATAACTGTGGCAGCTCTGACCTCAGATGAGTGCTCTTTTGTTTCTGTTTTAAGCTCTATTCTGTCCTTTCAATGTCCCACCATTTCTCCCTTTATGCCTTGGGGTCACAGAGAATTTTTTAAATGCCTCTTCCAAATATTTGAAGACAGGATGACGTTGGCTCATGCCTTTTATTGTCCAGTTCAGGGGCCAAACTTGCTAAGTGTCCTACCCACAGGGCGGAGCCCTCATTGAAAGGCCCCCAGAGTTGTTTACCTAGGCCGCAGGTGTTTACCTGAAAGAGGTAACCGCAGCTGTGTGAAAGGGTAACTCAGGGTCTTTGCTGAGAGTCTCCACAGCCACAGATAGGAAAGAATGGGTTCATACCAGAAGTAGAGCAGGAACAGTTTCCAGAAGACAGTTCAGAGCTGAGACCATTTTCTGTCATGTGATGCTGGGAATGGAGCCCAAGGCCATACACATGTTAGGCAAGCAGTCTACCCCAGGGCACCACCCTAACCCATACATTTTTTGTAGGGCCAGCTACCCACAGTTAAGAGATACCTGATTGTTCTGATATGATAGGCTTTTGCAACTATCTTCATTATCTACACTAGAATCTTTTTTTTAAACATGTTACCACATGACTGGCCATTGGTGGATCAAGCCCACCTAACACTTTTGGGCATTTGCAAGTTGCTTGGAAATGTATACTAGAACATGATGCAGACTTTTCATCAGGAAAAATCAATTTAGATCCTCTTTGTTATATATAAACACAATTGTATGTAAGGTAGGAGTTGCATCATTTAGAGCATAAGATAGCACACAATTTAAAACCACATATTAGACATTCCTGGGCTTGACATTCACTCAAACCTTCTTAACAACTTCCTGGCTGCCCTGTGGAGCCCTTGGACAGCACCTCACTGCCTGGGCTCTGGGGCCTCTTTCTCTTCCCTTCCCTTCTCTGACTGCCAGCTTTCAGTTCTTGATAGCTCTCTCATGTAAGCTGCTATATCCTTGGGGACCTCATCATTTACATCCAAGGTCTTTTGCTAAACAAAAGGATAGTGCTTTCTTTGCATAACTTTTTTATCCTTAAAATTAATGTTTTTACATCTATTACAGGCTTTTTGCAATATTTGTATATAATTTTATATTCTTAACTCTAAAATTAAAATTGGTGGGGGACAGTGAGATAGCTCAGTGAACTAAAGCACCTACTTAGGCCAGTTTAGGCAAGCGCAGGGACCACAGTTTGATCCAGCACCACGTGCTGCACCAGCCCCACCCCTGAGGGCAGGCTGAGACAGCTAGAGTTCTGGCATAGTGGTGCATGCCTGTAACCCCAGCACTGGGGAGGCTGAAAGGAGGATCACCTTGAGTTCAAGCTGCGAGACCCTGCAACAACTAAATACATAAAAATAACTGGTCCAGTAGAGATATTAATTTGATAAATGAGTCAATTTTGTTTCTGCCAAGGAATAAATAGATAGAATAAATAGAGGACTCTAAGATCTTCACAATAACTGTCGATAACTTCATGTATGATTTTAGTTCAATATAATTCAGCTATTTATTGAATTCTATTCTCTTCTAAAAACCATTTAAATGGCTTTTATTATGAAAAACTAAATTTAGATTCTACCACTAGGAAAAAAGCTAAGTTTGGGGGATTTTTGTTTGTTTTATTTTTTTCTGCTTGACAGGGTTTCAATATGTGTTCCAGTCTGGCTTTAAGCTTTCTGTGTAACTCAGGCTGGCCTCAAGCTCCTGGCTACCCTGCTGCCGCAGCTTCCCTCGTGCTGGGTTTATAAATATACAACAACCAGCACACACCACCACACTCTGCTTAGTTTTTTGAGAGAACAGGAACAAGATCCGGGGTACTTGTTCACTGACTCAGTGGTTGACTAGCTATTGAGGTGAGGAGGCTGAGAGATTCCCAGGGTCCTAAGTGATTAAGATTCCATTTATTTAGAGCTATGACAGGACAAAACACAGATGGGAGTGCAGATAGAAACAAATACTTAAAAGTTTTACACGTGCTTCAGTGGCACTCAGTAAATATTAGTGGATGAATAAATGAATGAAAGGATCAACTTTAGAAGAATAGTTAAAGAATGACCCACAGAGGAATACTAATCATGAACATGCTCAGAGGAAGGACAGTATGAGAAGCTGAGCAGGTGAGGTCTAGAATCCTAAAAGACACAGGAATAGCCTGAGACAAGGACTGAAAAGGAATGGTCAGAAAAGAGGGAACAGCCAGTCACCAAAAATAGTCAGACTCACAACAAATGAAGAAGGAAGAGAAGGAAGAAGAGGAGGAAAAGGAGGAGGATAAAGAAAAGGAGAAGGAAGAGGAGGAGGAAGAAGAGAAGAAGAAGAGGAAGAGGAAGAGGGGGCTGAGATGCAGATCAATGGTAGTGTTTGCCTAGCATGAGGGAGGCTGTGGACTAAATTCCCAACAACAGAAAGGGGTCAGGGTGGCTTTCTCCTTCCAAACCAGCTCCTTCGGCAGAGTAAGGGAATACAAAACAGTGGGGTTCACATGGGGACCATAAGAAGCTGGTGCTGACTGCACACTGGCGGAAGATGCGCATACAGCTGGAAATGACTTGAGCACAGTTCGACTGACTGGAAGGACGTGGGACAGCAGGCAGCAGTGGGCCCACTGAAGAAACATCACCCCGGAGACTGGAGGCCTCTGCGGAATCCATCCCACCGGGAGGTGTCACTCCTGCCAAGAAGGGGAAGCTGTGTTTTGGAAACAGAAGAGGTGGCCAGGCTAAGACAGAATGCAGGATGTTTTGAGTGGAAAGGAAAATCGAGGGTGAATTTGGCCTTTCTACTGCCTCTCAGAGCAACAAGAGAGCCAGATGGGGCTGTGGGCCTTAGAAAGAGTAAATGATTTGAAAAGGCTGCACAAAGGCAGCCAGGGAGGGCCCCCCAGGATGCTAGGAGGGTGTGTGCTCCCACCTTCTCTGTCCACAGCTCACTTGCTTCAAGAGCTCATATTGGACTTCCTTCTCTCTGTGTCCAGGTATATATTATCTCACTTAACACTTGGAACAATCCTTCAGTTAGGTTTACTAAAATTCCAATTTTAACATGAGGCTACCAAAGCGGAGCGGTTTTAAAAAAGAAATACAATCTGTCTCTCTATAACCTTGACTGTGAAGCTAGATTTCAGACTTGTATTGCCCAGGCACACCCTCCTGGTAAATACCTCATCTTTCTTCTGGCTTCTTACCAAATATATGTGCTCTCTGCTTATGATTCCTCAGGCGATTCCTCTTCCTTGACTTTAGACCTTAGAAGATCTTCCTGTATCAGAAGCACTGTATCCACCTGGGAAACTGTCCCTCCATCACCTCTAGAGGATTTCTTCATACGCATCTTTTCTGCTTTGACTTCTCTTTCAGATGGAGTCTCTTGCTCATGTGTACACTGCAAAATGTGTGGAGAATGTTACTAGGCTTGTTATCATCAGATGTCTGGGTTTGCGGGTACCTTTGTGTCTTCTTTGTTGTTGGCTTTTTAAAAATGTTAGAGGGGGTCTAGGGAGATAGCTCAGTGGCTTAAGTGCTGCCTGGCAAGTACAAGGCCCTGAGTTCAACCCCTGTTACAAAAAAAACAAAAACAAAAACTTGATTCTGGTATGAATTCTTAATTTGGGGGCTGGGGATATAGCTCAGTAGAATAAGCGCTTTCCTGAAAAGCGTAAGGTCCTGAGCTCAATCTCTGGTACCACACTCACACAAAAATGTTAGAACCTGCAGGACAGAGTGAGCAATTTTTAAAAAATATTTTATTTTATGTATTTGGTACAGGGTCTCACTATGCATTGTGTACCACCAAGCCATTTATTTCAGTGGCTGGCTCAGCGTGTTTGGAGCAGAGCCGGGGCAGTGCCAGGGATCCAGCTGGGTCCCTGGGCTTACCTAAGTGGGTGCTCAGTTCGTCTCTTAAGTGGGCAGTTTAAATATGCTTCCAGTTGATTCTTTCTAGTCAATCTTTATCCCATTGTGCTAGGTTAAAACCACTCATCTGAAGTCTTCTCTACAAATTCTAGCACAGTGGGCAAAATGTATGTAATTTTTTTCCCCCTAGTGGAACCAGGGATTGAACTCAGGCCCCTGTACTTCCTAGGGAAGTACTTATTCTACGGAGCCATCTCCCTGGCTCTTGGGCAAAATGTAAAAACCTAAAAATCTCTATGAGAATTTTATTCAAGAGGTTATTTTTTTTTTAAGAGGTCACTTTTCTTAAAAATTCATTGTTCTGTCTGCTACAGTCATACATACATGGGTATTTGGTTATTTCATCCAGATTGCTTTTCAAAATCTTTAAATTTTTCTTTGCCCCTGAGTGGCCAGGGAAAGGCTTGCCACCTTCTCCTTCCTTCTGGTGGGTTTCTGGACCAGAACCAGATTGAGTGGGCTGTGCTTTCCCCAAGTTCCTCTGGCTTGCCAAGGAGCTAAGACGGTTGCAGGGAGGCAGCAGTAACCCCCACAGCTTTGGCTCCAGGCTCGGAGCCCTCTTGTGTCTTTAATTTATTGGAGGGGAATTCCTAATTGCTCTTAATTTATCACTCTCCTGAAACTATTACCATTTCTGATCCATTTTATCAGCCTGTTGAGATTAAGACCAAAGAGATTAAACTAAAATACATTAAGATAAAATCTAGTTCAATTTCTCCTCTCCTCACCCGCAATCAACTTTGCCGATATTTAAAGAATCTTTGATTGCTGTGGCTCTTTCTAGGGTCCTCCTTCCATTGCTGTCTCCTTTAGATGGTCTCAGTTCACCTTTATGCCCTCTTAGGATGTCTCAAATGCCTCCTCTTTTTCTTTATTCTTTGTGGTATGACAGTTTATAAATGAGAAGCCTTGAGTTTTCTCCATGGTAACTTTCTGTTCTCCTCCATGTGATGCTTCTTCATTTATTAGTTTGTCTGAGCAGTTAATTCATTTCCTGCACACAGAGGATTTTTTAAGAATCCTTAAATTGCCTTCTTATCCACTTTGCCCCCTCAATCAACCCTTTGTAATTGTATCTGGTTCTTCTAATCCTATTTAGCATCTTCATTCTGCTTTATAATCCCTGGCTCCTCTTCTTTCAAGTGACTTAGTTGCTGCATTTCATCCTTCTTGTCTTTGTCCCTAGGATTTTAGCATCTTGGCTGATTAAGCCAGACAGAACCTTCCCCTAGCTTCCCACCCATTGAGTCTCAGGTTTCAATTTTAAAAAATTAATGTTGGCTGCACAGTACATCTTTTTATCTTGTGTCCATAAGGCTGTGTATTAAACAGACACTTTTTAAAAAGCTAATTCTTATTTTCATAAAACAATCTTACTTTTCTCCTATATTGTTGGCTATAGAACATTTCATCCTTAGATAAACGTGATAATCATCAAAAATATTTTTAAACACGTTTACATATTTTCCTTTAAAAAGCTATTTGAGTTTTTCATTCTCTTCTTGGTAAACAGTCTGCACTTACTAATATTGTGCTTTAAGGGTTCTTCTGACCGGTCTGGTGGAAATATTCTGCCTGCCAATCCAACCTTAAACTGTCTTTTCCTGGGCAGAAGGGAAAGGAAGAAGGGTTTTCTACAGTAATTGTGCAGTCATTCTTATATGAAATTCGTAATGGTCCCGACCAACCTCAAAGAGCTTCATGAATAAAGATATCTGCCTCAGACAGAGACACCAGGAAGTATAAAGGGGATAGATAAATTAGGAGCCACAGCAACCGAACAATAAGGCCTGACAGAAGGCGAAAGCCAGTGTCGCGCTCCTCCTTGCACCTCCTCTGAGCCCTTCGGCACCAGCCAGTCCTCTTTTGTTGCTGGCTAGTTTCCTCTGATTGTAATTCATTCTGTATTCCTTCCTGCTCCTCTGCCTTGGCTAATTGTTCTTTTCCCACACTAGGGGTTTAGTTTCCTCACATTAGGGCCTTATCGCCACTGCCTACACTTCCTCACCTCAGCTCACCACTCAGCTCAGCTCACCACTGTGTCTTCGCGCCCCTAGCGCGCTGCTTCATTACGTTATCCCTCAGCTTACCAGTTGTTGAAGTGGGAAGCTAACTTCTCCCGTTCCTCCAAGGCAGCTGCGGCAAAATACCGTCACTCTAGGACTCTTACCAATCAAGAACCTCGTTGCGGTTTAAGCGCCTGCCTAGCAAACTCAAGGACCCGGGTTCGATCCCCAGCATCACATGGCCTGCCGCCCTGCCTCGGGCTGCACCGCGCGGGTCACCAAAACTGAAGTGGTGGCCCACACCTGAATCCCAGCGCTGGGAAGGCTGAAACAGGACCACGGCAAATTCAAGCTGCGTAGCGACACCCTGTACCAAATAAATAAATAATAAAACAAGAACCATGGACGCACCGAGTTCTGTGATTGCTTTAGCAGACCTTCAGCTGGTTCCAGCCAGAAAGCTGGAAGCTGAAGGGATGGGCCATCCCTCCCCTCCCCAGATCGCTGCTGCATTCTCCTGAACAGCCTTTTGGTTTTGTTTATCCCCTCCTTTTTTTTTTTTTTTTTTTTTTTTTTTTTTTTTTTTTTTTTGCTTTTCAAGGGAAACTAGCAATAAACCTTTTAATTTTCTCTACATGGCATGTTCACCCGCAATGCCATTTTGAGCAAATGTACTGTTTCCTTTCTTTTGGAAAATAAAATGTTCTTTCACCCTGACTTTACGACTTGGAGGTAACTTTTAGGAATTCCATTCTGATGCACAGACTCACCAATTTCCTTTACAATGGGTTAAGAGAGGACGCTTAATTTTCTACAACTGTAAACTGTGCTCTTAAAAACTCTTACCCTAATTACTTTGAGGAAAGGGGATTTCTTCTGTGGACTGTAGACCACTTGCCACGGTTCTAGAGTGTGGAGAGAGGTGGGCGTCACGCAAGCTCGTTATTCTGTTTTATTTTGTTTGTGCAGAATTGATCTTTTTTCAGTTAGCGCCTGCGGCTGGGGATGTCACGTCCTCGGACTGAGGAGGTAGAGTGGCAGCCTTTGTTGTAAGCCCAGGGTTCCGATTACACCTGACAGGGCTGAAACCTGACTCCTGCATTGCTTCCCGGCACCTTATCGCCCTCCAACAGCCACTTACGACAGGAATGTAACACAAGTTGTCACTTTGATTCCATTTGTGTACTGCTTAGTATGTTAACAAAAAAACAAAACACAAAAAGCTCTTTTTTTATCCTTCCGAAATGAGTCTCAAAGGGAGCCCTCCTTTGCATCTTTTTAAAAATATTGTGTCAACATTCAAGGTTTCTTCTCAAGGCTAAATCTTACTGTGCTTGCCGAGATTCTCATAGCTCAAGAATAATCAGATTTAATAAAGTAGTCTGCATGAGAAAAAGGCTCACAGGATCTGAGCCATGGCAGTGATTTTGTGGTATTTGGATTCGTGTCTGTAAAAATATTTGTACACCAGATGGTGGATTGTTCAGTGCATTCATCCCAAACTAAAAGTTTTAAAATTTTTTTTTAATCACACACATAAAACACCACGAGGGTAGAAAAATCATCACCAGTTTTTTCCCCAGTCATACTGCATGAGTAATGGTAAAAGCAACAGCTAAAACAATAAGATTACTGGGTTGCGTTCTTAATGCGTTGTCAGGTATAAAGGTTCCACGTAGTGCTGAGAATATTTTCTCCCCCTGAACAACGCATACCTTAAATACAACTCACTTTAACTACTCACCACCAGATTGGACATATTTTCTAAAATCAAAATCATCCCTCTGCTGGAGGAAGCTAGATGGGGTGACTGACACAGGTCTGGGTTGGGCTGAAGCCAAACTAAATGCTAAGCCAACTGCCTGCGGCCCGGTCATGGATCTGAAATGACTTTTGCTCTACAAGTTAATTTCGTTTTTAACAAGTCAGTTCTCAACTATCTCCCTTAATGGAAAGGGAAGTATACAGTGAAAAAACTAAGATAGGATAATAGAAATCTAAATTGTTGTTTGACTGTGGAATGTATAATATGTTTGTGGGAAGGTTATTATTTATGCCACACATGGTGGCCACACTCCATGGGGCCCTGGCTGTCCATGTGTTGTTGTGTTAAAGCAAATGTGGACTGTTTTCAGAAGGGTTTTGGCTCCTGCCCATGGGTCTGTGTTAGGCAGCCTCTTTGCTAGCCTGGTCAGGAAACTCCTTTTTCACAACTGGATGCCATGCTCTTAGGTATAGAGCTAGGTTTAGCAGAAGTATAGTTTCTGCATTTTAAATGACCACAGCACGGTTCATTCCTGGTATTTCTGCTGCTTGATTTTTACAAAGCTTGATAAGAGAAAAACGGCATTTAGAGAGGAATGGAATAATTGTTTCTTTTAGATATTTTAAACTGTACTTGTGGATCAGGTCAGACACTTTTTTTTTTTTTAATGTATTTTAGTACAGAGTCTACAGGGTCTCACTACATAGATCAGACTTACAGTGATTCTCCTGTTTTCAGCCTCGCAACTTCTAGGATTATAGGTATGTGCCACTATGCCCGTTTTCAGTCTCCTTCTTAGTGTGCCCTGGGGGCTAGGCCAGGACAGCACATGGGATTGAACGCCGGCCACTGCACTCTCGCTAAGCAGGCCCTTTAGTCTGCTGACCTATCCGGCTGGCCCTAACACTTCACATTTGAACTACTTCATTTTGTCTCCTCAGAGGACTGAATTATAGAGAACCTGACTTGGTATTTGGCCCTATTATGTTACTTGGTTTAAATATTCTGATGTCAGTGTCCCTTTCTAGGCTGCCTGGGAGACACTTTTTTACTCCTCGTCTTAAGGCTCCAGAGCTTCTGGGGTATGTATACCTTACAACACACCATGGTCCCATAACTCCTCCAGTTCCTTCATTTCTTGGAGCGGAGTTGTGGCCTGCCTTTGGTAATGCCTGTGTCCTTTGGTCAGCATTTCTTTGTAGAGGCTGTTTTTGTGGCTTCACTTTACCTTCTTGCTCTTACTTGCTTTGCTCTGTTGTATTTCTTCTGTTTCAGTTATGTTGCATGATTTATGTAGTCACCTAGGGTTCATTTTGAAATGAGGCAGGGATGGAACAGATACTTTACATTAATAAAATCATTCTAAGTGGCATTTTCTAAACAAATCACTGTAAGAAAAAACTTTCTTTGGGGAAGATAAAACTATTTTTCTCACTCATGTGTTTGTGGCTGATACACTTAATAGCAATAGACAGGTTAATAAGAGAAAAGCATATAGATTTACTTAATATAATTTTTACATTGCAGGAGAACATTTGGAAATGAAAATAAAAAAAAAAAATACCTCCAGGAAGTCCTGTCAAATCATGATTGGACAAAAGCATATGACTTACTGGCAATAATCAGGAGGGAACCTGGCAAGGCGCATTGAAGCACTTCTTCATGTCTTCGGAGATGAGTGCATCCCTTTCTGACCATCTAGTGTGGGCACCTCTGGAATGAGGTACTTTATGTCCTCCTCAAGAGGACAAGGACGTGGGATGTGTGAGGGTAGATTTTATTTAATTAATTAAGCTTATTGATACACTTTAGGTATCCAGAAGAATCAGTTTAGTCATTGGGAATTTGTACCTGTGTTTGACACATCTTGACTCTTCTTCCCATCCCCCTCCACCCTCTTCAACCCCTCTTCCGCTCCTTATTTACAAAAGCTTTGCTTCTGTTTTCTTTAATTTTTAAAAATCTATTTATTTATTTGATAGGGGGTCTTACTATGCAGCTCAGACTCCTAATGATCCTCCTGTCTCAGCCTCCCCGGTGTGGGATTACAGGCCTGTGCCACATACCTGCCCCATTTCAGTGGTCTTCACAGCACGGGCCAGCATGGTATACACTACCAGGTTTTGAACCCAGGTTCTTGTACTTGCCAGGCAGGTGCTTAGACTACCAAGCTATCTCCCTAGCCCTTTGTTTTCATTTTATCCTTCTTTTCTTTTTTTTTTTCCTTCTTTTCCCCTCCCCTCTCACTAGTTCCTCTTCCTATTTGAATTTTTTTCCTATTTCACAATGCCTATTACACATTTTGGCTGTTATTTACACTTTTGGTTTCTCATAATAGGGAAACAATACAGTATTTACATGTGTATGTCAGATTTATTTCACTTAAAAGTATGGTCTCAAAGTGAACCCATTTATCAGAAGTGTCTCAAGTCTTTCATTCTTTATGGCAAAGTAGTACTCCATTATATTAATAAAAGCACAGCTTCATCCAATAATTCATTTGTTGATGGGCATGTGGGCTATTTCCAATATTTAGCTATTATACATTGCACCACTACAAACATTAATATGCATATATTGCTATGGTATGATGCTTTAATTCTTTTGGGAAGATACTAAGAAGGGAAATAACTGGGTCAAATGGAACCTCTAGTTTTAGTTTTCTGAAGCATCTCCACATTGATTTCCACAGTATTTGCACCAGTCTACACTCCCACAAACTGTAGAGAAGGATTCTTTTTTTCCGATAATTCCATCAGTATTTGTTATTGGTTGACTTCTTGATAATAGCTATTCTTTCTAGAGTGAGATGGAATCTCAATATTGTTTTAATTCGCATCTCTTGAATGACCAGTGATGTTGAACTTCTTATATACATCTATTTGTTTCTACTCATCTGTGTCTTCATTTGTGTCCATTCATTTTAGATCCTATTTAGATGGGGTCTTTAAATTTGGGAGGTCTGATTTTTTTGAATGCTTTTTATATTCCAGATAGTAGATAGTAATCCTTTGTCTGAGGAACAATTGGCAAAACTTTTTCCTACACCGCGTGTTGTCTCTTTACTCTGTTGACATCAATTTCCCTCATAGGGGAAATTTGTTGTGTCTCGTAGTGTCCAGTATGTTGTGTTGGTGTTGTTGTTTCATTGTAAAAACTGTCCAATGTTTTTCTTTTACTTCATTTGTAACCCATTGGCTTTTCAAGAGGGTTAAAATAATTAAATTTTATTCCATTTGCAGGTGTTTATGAAGTTCTTTTTTTTTGTATTTTAGTAAGGACCTACAGGGTCTCACTATGTAGACTGGACTCATAGTGATCTGCCTGTGTTCAGCCTCCCAAATGCTGGAATTATAGGCATGTGCCACCATGCCCGGTCTCAACCGCCATCTCACTGTGCACACAGGGCTTGCCTGGCAAGGCATGCGGAGGATCAAACCCCAGCCTATGTGTCTGCCTAAGCTAGCATATGCTCTAATTCTGCTGAGCTATTTGACTGACCCTTGAAGTTCTTGTGGTCTCTTTTGCCACTGATTTCCAAAGTCATTGCATAGGATAATTTCATAAATATGCATATAATTTCAATTCCTTTGCATTTACTTAAAAATAGAGCCAGTACGTGCTCTATTTCAGAGAACATCTCATGTGCAACTGAGAAGAATGTGTGTTCCGATGCCGTGTGACAGACATCTACTATGTCCATCTGTTCAAAAGTTTGCTTCAGCTCTAATATTTCATTGTTGATTTGTATCTAGTTGATCAGTCTGTTTGTGAAAGTGGAGTATTAAGGTCCCCTATCAATTGTATTAGTGCTTATTTGATTTTTCATGTCTATTAATATTTTTTATGCAGTTCAGTGCACTGGTATTTGGTGCATATATGTTTATGATTGTTATCTCTTCTTGGATTGTTCTCTATACAAGGATGTAGTAGTGGCCTTCTTTATCTCTCTTCATCCATGTGGGCAAGCTAATATGCCTATTTTGACTATTTCTTCAAATATCAATGTGCTCTAGTTTGAACTTCATCAAAATGTACTACCAAGGGGCAGGCAAAATAACACAACAGACTAAAGCACTTGCTTAGGCAAGCTTAAGCAAGTGCAGGGACCATAGTTTGAGCCCTGGCACCACATGCTGTACCAGCCCTTCCCCCAGGGTGGGCTGATTAGGCCAGAGTCCAGGTGTAGTGGTGCATGCCTGTAATCCCAGCCCTGGGGAGGCTGAAAGCAAGAGGATCACCACAAGTCTAAGCTGCGTAGTGAAACTCTGAAACGATCAAATAAATTAAAAAAAAAAAAAAAGACTTTAAAAAAAGATACTACCAAGTGTGCCACTAGTTAGGGGGATTGGAAAATATTTTAATTAACCCAGATAATTGAAAATTTGATATGCAATGCACCTTAATTAACTAATCCTCAAAACAATACTATATTTAATGAATTTGACTGAGGCCCAGAAGAAATTGAAGGACATGCTGGCCTTAGACTTTAGGAATAAAAGTAAAAATACTGTCTGGGATGGACTCTCCTGCTAGACAGCCAGGGTTCACCTGAAGTCAGGGTGGTCCCATCTGACCTTTGCCAGGTGAAAAGGGCCCTTTGGGCCAAGGGCTAGAGCTGAGTCTTCTTCACCCAGAGGAAACTGCTGGAAGAGTGAAGCAGGAAGGGGACTCACTTCCTGTAACGCAGTCTAACATTT
The DNA here is from genome assembly GCA_004027165.1 of Ctenomys sociabilis. NCBI lineage: Eukaryota > Metazoa > Chordata > Mammalia > Rodentia > Ctenomyidae > Ctenomys > Ctenomys sociabilis. Next base: position 29,561 of record PVKA01010097.1, on the reverse strand, counting down.
TATAGCCATCTTTTTCATCTTATTTATAAGTAGTGGTATACTTAATCTTAAGCATAGCTTGATCATTGTATCCTCTGTGATATGAAGCTTATTTGTGAAGATAAAGTCTATCAAATACATCCAACAGTGTGCCTAGCACTGGTAATAAGTGAACAGGTCAGCGTCCTTGTCCTCAAAGCTCACTCCTTTGAGCCCTTTTTTTTGTGTTCATTCATTCAAATAGTATTTGTTGAGTATCTGAAGGGAAGACTATACAAATAATGTGGAAAGGCTCCTAACTTACAATAGTGGGCAAAGAAAGCCATCTCAACCCAAAGGACAAGGAATCGGTCTAGAAATGGGTAAAGGTAATACTAAGTAGAAATGGTGTATTCAAAGCTTGGAAAAGAGCGAGAGCTGGCCAGATGGATGAAGAGCAGTGAGGGAAGCCGGTGTGCACCGAGCAGGCAGGATTGTGCTGTTCAGGGCATTTCCTCTTCTTGGGGACAGGCTCATGGTTACACCCACCTCCTCTAGGACTGGGCTCCAGCCATCTTCTCAGTGAGGCTACCCCTGCCCATCTCATGCAACTTCTACCACTCCCCTCAGTCCACTTAGTTTCAATTGCACCTTCTAATATAACAATAACTTGCATTTTTATGTTTTTTTTTTTCTTTCTAGGGCATAACTTTCAGGAAGGCAAGGCTTTCTTGTCTGTTTTGTTTCCTGATGCATCTCCAACACCTAGAACAAGGTCTGGCATTCTATAAGTCTTCAATTAACAGCCTTTGAATGAAATTGCACTTAATAAATGCCTTTAACAAGGAGGTGGCCTTATTTGCATTTCTGGGAGATGACTCTGCATGCTGAGTGAAAACAATGTTTTAAATTCGAAGAACACCTGCGCATTGCTCTATATCTCCTGATGGATAGAAAACCAAAAGTTGGCCAGGAAGAAGTTAAATTGCTTCCCTTCACTCCCACTCCATACCTTCCTTTTCTTTCCATTGTTGAATCACACAGGTGGAGGGAAAGAAGCAACCTGAGTGCTATGGAGGCTTTGGGCACAAGGGTGAGAGCCAGCTGCCTTATCACGCGAAGCCGAGCCAGGGGCACGAACTGTGCGCATGACTACCACAAAGCCTAACATGACTGGATCAATTAAATGACAAGCTATGAGAGATGCATTCGTGTCTTGTTTCTCTTTGTTTGGGCTTGCAACCACCTTCAGGAAAAAAGGATTTGCTTTTCATAACCTATTTTTAAAAATTCAAGTTTCACTTGCGGGCAAAGCAATTTGTACTGGTTAACTCTTTTAGAAGAAATTTGTTGAAAGAGATTGCCTCAGGGGTGCATATACCCTACTAAAAGGAGATTTCTTGGTTACCACAGCCTGAAAAAGCCTGCTGTCATCTGATTCATTCATTCAGTAAATATTTATGGAACATGTTCCATGTGTATGGCCTTGCTGGGGAGTAGAAGGTGCGGTCCTTTTATCAATTCCTTATAAAATTAACATTTTACTTGAGGAAATGACACACTTGCAAATAAGGTATATGAAGAGTCAACAATGCAGAGGTGGCCCGAGGCACTTGTGGTTAGTGCTAAGCGGGTGGTAAAACCAGAAAGTGCTGTGGAATCATTCGAGAATGCCTGCCTAAGTGCTGTGGTCCTCGCCACTTCAGACAGTCACACAATTCACACAAAACTAGTGAATTCTTCTAATGCTAGGTGGATGACACTTAAAGCGCTAAATATTCTGAGATTGCACTATTTATGCCTTTTGAGTGGCAGAATGTCTTTTCTTTAACAAAATAACTCTGGAGATGGTATTTCTTCTTAAGTCCTTTTGTGGTTAAAAAACAAGTTGGCAATCCTATGTTGGACTTTATGGCTACTTTTCAAAAAGGTAGTACTAGTCCATTTAAGTCCCCCAACTAGATAGCTCAGTGGCTTAAACACTTGCCTGGCAAGCGCAAGGTCCTGAGTTTGATCCCTGGTATCAAACAATAAAAATGAAAAAGAAACTGCTGCTGTGGAGGCAAGTAGGGCTGCAGCCCGGAGGGATCTGCTCTCCAGGTAGGATAAATGGGAAAGATTTTCAAAATCAGACTGGATGCAGATGTTCACCCATATTAATTGTCAATATTTACTTATTCATTTGTTGTCTTTTTGAGGCAGGATCTTGCTATGCAGCTCAGGCTGGCCTTGAGCTCCCTTTGTATCCCAGACTGGTCTCAAACTCGTAAGGATTCTCCTGCCTCTGCCTTCCAAGTGCTGGGATAACAGGCCTGTGCCACCACCCCCAGCTTTAATACATCTTTAGTCATCCTCCACATGGCCATGCCGAGATTAAAGCCATGGACATGGACACATGGTGGTGACTGTCTGCTTGGGAGTCAGTCTGTGGAGAACATGGATAGATGATTATTGGGAAATAAGATTATAAAAGAAAATTGGGCAATAGCAACAGAATACCTATCTCCGACAAAAATAAACAAAAAAGGGGGGTATAAATGAAGGTCCATTTTGTAGTGAAAAAAAATATATATATCTGTATACGCAAAATAGCATAGATATACAGCTACTTTCTCTTAGTTCAATGAGAAGAAAGTTTTGAACTAATAGTGTTTTATACAAGATATGTCTGCACCTTGTACTATAAATAACTACTACAAAGACAACAATATGCAATGTATTAACTATTGTAACTGTCCTATTAAACTGTTTTGAAACTGTCTCATTGATACTTCTTTCTCAATAAAATTAATAAAAAAAAGAAAATTGGGACAGTTATAGAGTTTGAAATACAATATGGAATTAGGTCATAGAAAAATAGGCTACATTTTAATAGGCAGTGTTAAAACACAAAAATGACGAGAAGGAACAGTATTTTATTTATTTATTTATTTATTTATTTATTTATTTATTTATTTATTTATTTATTTGTGTGTGTGTGGTACCAGGGATCGAACTCAGGACCTTGTGCTTGCCAGGCAGGAGCAATATTTTTAAAAAACCTCTTTCTAAAAATAATTTTATAAAAATAATTTTTTAAATTTATTTAATACAGGGTCTTGCTTTGCCACTTAGAGTTGTAGTAATCCTCCTGTCTCTGCTACCCCAGCACTGGGATTACAGGCAGGCACCACCAGGCCCGGTCTCAGTGGCCAGCTTGAAGTGGGGACAGCATGGCATGCTGGGTCCTTGCATTTGCAAGTCACTTAGACCACTGAGCTATACAAAACTCTTAATGCAAACTCTGAGATTTGGATAAGTATGAGCTCTTACTGTAGGGTTATGGATTATAACTAATGTCTTCCTCTGGTGCTGGGCATTCAAAGTCAGGAGGTAAAAACAGTTTGCAATGTATTAATTCATCGACTCTGTATGGTTAAGGTGTTTTGAAACTGTCTGATTGACATTTGTATTTTAATAAAATAAAAATAAATGGAAAAAAAAAAAACAAAGTCAGGAGGTTGTACGTACAAGTGCGGGGGCAGGCAGCACACAGGAGCACTATACTTTCTGTTCAATTTTGTTGTGATCCTAAAACTACCTAAAAATATAAAGCCTATTTTTAAAAACAGATTCATTTTGCAGCTGAGTACAAAATGGCCAGAGGGTGAAATAGGTTGAAAATATGAAGTTGCAGATACAGAATTAGGTACAAGCACTTGAAGCAGGTCTGTCTATGCAATCAAAGCTTATGGTTTATCAGCTAAATAACAAGTTCAAGTCTAGGAGGGAGCGACTCCAAAGGCAAGTAATGCAGCCCGGCAGCGATAGCAATGTGCCAGGCCCCAAATGAGAAGGGTCTAGAACAAGGTGTCTGTAAGGAAAACGAAAAACATGGGATGAGTTTGGACACTGACAGGAAGGAAGTCTCTTGGTATTTGATGATTGATAGGATCAGAGGTGAGGGTGAGGTCAGCAGAGGTGAGTCTGAGGTTTGACCAGCTGGGTGATAATTGCACTGAAGTCAGAAACAGAAAAACTAAGAAAGGACCTGGGCAAGGAGACAGGAGATTGAGCAGCGTTGCCTTGGGTTTAAGGGCAGCACTTCCCTGCGGAGGTGGGAGTCAGTCAGCAGCATTTCCTAGGCCATCAGGCAAAGGGTGCATCTGCCCTCAAGTCCTGATGGAAGGCAGTTTTCTAAGCCCAAGAATCTAAATCTGAAGCCAGAAGCATCTTCAATGGGAAGGTGTTTTCAATCCTGCACCCTCTTCAATTCCATTCTACCACTCATCCCAGGAAATGTTAGAGGCACAGAAAATTGCGTTATTCACTCCACAAGTCAGAATAAAGACAGGATACAGCGGCTGCTGCTCACCTTTTCCGGGAGTGACCCAGAGGATGTTTACAGGAAAGATTCCTTTTGGCTCTTTGACTTGTGGGGCACTAGGCTAGAAATAGGGACCCTATTGTAGAAGAAGTGTTAGGGGTCATCTCAGAGACAGAGAAAAGATACAACGAAAGAGGAGCTTCCCAAGAGACCAAGCCCCCAGGTTCCTCTTCAACGGGAAGCAACAAGAAGCTGGGGAAAGGGTGAGAATAATCTTCCTTAACAGAGAACAACTTCTTGGTGCTATTCTCTTCCCTCTTCAACTCCACTTTCTTCCATTCTCTTGTCTTTCTAAATTGCCTCCCTCCTACTAAACAAAATTTTAGTGGGGGGGGGGGCAAGAAAGCCCTAAATCATAGGTTACTGTAGCAGGCTAGCCATTGTCCTTGTTACTGTACTCACAATGGATGCGATGACAGCATCTACGAAGCACCCTCCTCATGTGACACGCGCTGGAGTTAGACTTGTCCACCTCCACGTTCAGCGGGGCTGTCGGGGTGGCCTCGAGCTCCCCAGTGCAAGTCCTTGCGTATCCTTTCTTGTGGGGTGGCCCTGGCCCATGACCATGGCTGTCCGTGCAGGAAGGGGAGACAGCAACGGTGCCGCCCTCAGCGCTGTGTGGGCTCTGCCAGGCAAGCAGGGGACGCAGTCAGCAGAAGGGCTGGCAAGGCTGCTGGTACAGGAGCAGGCCAAGAGTTTTTCATTGGACTTGAGATCATGCGTCTTTTATTTTTATTTGAATATATGATAATGTGCACAAAAACTGCTGAGGCTCCTAAGGGTCCTCTCAGCATCTAGGAAACTTGTTAAAGTGAAAAATTCTGAAACGTAAGCTTTATCCGCTTCAAGGTAAGCCTATGTCCATAGAAACGTTCAAAATAAATGTTGGCCCTTTCTGTTATTTGTTTATTTCAGACACACGCACTGAGCGCTTACTGTGTGCCAGGCAGGGAGCTCTCAGCTAGATGCTGGGCGTGTTGCACATCTGGAAATTCTATGCCCTAGCCAACGGGAAGGTCAGTGCATATCAAAGCAAGCTAAACTCCTTATCTAAAGAATGTGGTTTGATTTGACAAAACATCACAGAGCTAATAAACAGTGGCAAAGCACTTTCCAGACCTCTTTAGCAGACACACTGTGCCAAAAGAATAGACGAGCTGTTTGGGGTTGTGAGTGAACCACTTGCACTTAGTATTTTATTCTTCCATTTTAAAATAGTGACCAAAGTACATGTACTACTTATGATCGCAACCATTTTCAAGCATGTCGCTCAGTGGTATCAAGTGTAACGCTGTACAGCCATCACTGCCATCCATGGGATATTCTCAACTTGCAAAACCAGCACTCTGCATTAAGCACCAACGTCCATCCCCATCCTCATCTTGCTCCTGGGAAACACTGTTCTGATTTCTATGATTTTGACTACTTAAAATAATCAAATACTGTGAGTATTTGTGTCTTAGTTTTTTGCTTGTTTTGATTTTTTTTTTTTTTGATTTTTTTTTTTTTTTTTTTTGACACAGTCCTGCTATGGTGTTCAGGCTGTGCTTAAACTCACTATGTAGCCCAGCCTGGTCTCAAACTCATAACGATTCTCCTGCCTTGGCCTCCTGAGTGCTGGGATTACAGGTGGGTGGGTGCCACCACATCCCCTTATTCTAGATTTGTAAGATAGATACAAAGATACTTGCACACAACACCTATAGAATATCTCACATGGATGAAATTATACAATATCTGTCTTCTTGATTTCATTTGTTCTAAAAGTTCTCAGGGCTTCTCTATGAGGAAGCAAATATCAGAATTTTCTTCTTTAAAGCTAAATAATATTCTGTTGCCTGAATATACCACGTTTACTCACCCATCTGTCCGTCCAGCAGTGATCACTACAGTTGTCTCTACACTTTCACTATTGTTAACAATGCTGTTATGGATGTAGGTATAAAGATTATTTTTTATGTGGTCTTATTAAACTTTATTCCAAAACTTGGAACCTTTTCATCTGTATGATTACTGATTAGAATGTACTTGGCCTATTACTTTTCTTGGCTCATGGTGAATGAAATACACAAGCCAGCTAGCAAGCACAAGGCCTTTCTCATGGCTGAACCTGTATGTCACTCAACCCCCCCCAACAAGGGCAGTGCTGGTCCCCTTACTGCAGCCACTGCTAATCAAGTGACATTGCCACAAATGCTCTCATCTCATTGGGCCTCTGTTTCCTCCTTCCCCTCAAGAGATCTGGACCAGGGTTCCCTTTCTAGGCTAGTCAAACCAGATACTTTTCACACCACAAAACATTTTGTACCCTGGGCAACCTCTTGGTCCTAGCTCAGTCACCCTGCTCTCCACAAGAACTCAACTTTGATACCAGATTTTTTTAAAGTTGCAAGGTTAAGGTTATCTGCCCCCCCCCTCCCGCCAAATTCCCTGGGAAATATCAAAAGGGATTCAGCAGCTGAGTCAGACGAGGACAAAATTCCAAGTATATAATTTTTAACAGAGTTTTCTGGAAACTGTTGATTTTAGATCTGATTAAGAAGTCATCCCCCACAGATGTTCTAGCCAGGGAGGTTTTTTGTTAACGATTAGACAAGAACTGTTAAAATCTCAGCTGAGCAACTTAAAACACTTCCTACTTTTAATAAGTAGCTTTGTTTCTCCTGCAATCAACTGTAAAAACAGGTAGGATTTTTCTCTCCTTTAAAGTGCATACTTCATTGTAGGTGGGAGATGGAATGGAGAGTGCCAAACGCAGACCAAGAACAGCAAAGTTGAAATAAGGTGGACAGCTAAAAGAAGCACAGTCTAATGTATACTGAAATTTTCCCTCTTGGACACTGGAGTGTGTTGATGTATCTGGGGGAGCTCCACATGAGCCCCCTTTCCTGGGAAGAGTGATTCAGATTCCAGTTACCACCAGCAGACAGGTAGGGCTGGGTGAAATGAACTCAACGAAGATTTAAAAACTATTAACTTCTAGGAGTGAAACAGACTCTTGGTTGATTTGGGCAAAAGAAGGGGCACTTACTCTTTTGTCCCTGAGACACAATATGGACACTCACAATTTAAAGGCAGAAAGGTTTATTTTGGTTCATGCTGTTAGAGGTTTTAGTTCATCGCCCATGGGCTCCAAGGCAGTATGGTGGGGCCGAGGCCAAGTGCCTTCCTGGGATGGCAGCAGGAAGCGGGGAGAGAGAGAAGGGGGCAGGAAGATGGAAACCCTCCAGGCCATGTTTCCCTCCGTGACCGCCCCCTCTCAGGCTGACGAATGTCATGCCCCAACACTTCCCTGAAGCCTCACCTATCAGCCCATTAGGCTCTGTGGGGACATCTAGATAGAAGCCATAACAAAGCACTTCAGCTCAGTACTGTTGGTTGCAAATTTTTACATTATTTGGGGCTATGACTGGGGATCCATGGGCAGCTATAATTACTGATTTAACTGGCTTGTGACATAGGCTGAAAAGGCAAATGAAGTCTTCTCCATTCAAGCATACAGAAACAAAAAGGATAAGTCTTCATATCAGGTATCATTTCCACTAGACAATATTTTAAAGACCCTTTTCACTGACTATTAAAACAGAATCCCAAGTGACATTTTACAATGTAGACACAGAAGTCTGGAGAAGTTAGAAATCTAGTCCATGTACATAAAGCTTGTAGAGGACAGTGCTGGGCTCACATCCAGGGCTTCCGAGTGAAAATTATGATTCTTCACCAAAATGCAAAAGGAAACCAAGTGTGGTGGTAAATGGCTAGTGCTTGGGAGGCTGAGGCAGGAGGATCTCTGAGTTCGAGACCAGCCTGAACTCAATAGTGAGACCCTGTCTGGAAAAAAATATTTTTTTTCAAAAACAGGCAAATCTATAGCTTAAAAGTATTTTTTTTGTAAATCTTTTTCATATTGAGGGTGTCATCTAAGGATAATGATTGACAGGAGTTTCAGAATTGTGTTTAAAAAGCAGGTTAAAAACAGTGTTAAGCATCACAACAATTTAAAGAACTGGTAAGAGGAAAAGAAGCCAGGAGAGGAGTCTGGATCTTATACCTTGAGACAGAACAGAAGACCCAGGCAGCTCCATGCTATCTTCTAAATGAAGGGAGATGAGAGAGGAAACTTCATCTATAAGAAAAATAATTGAACCCTGGCTTAGTGTTAGGGGAGCTACAGACGACCCCTGGGAATGTAATTCAGCAGAATCCCAGGTTCCTGGGCTCGGGGCAGCCTACTGCTCCTCCATGCCTAACAGTCTCTGCCGCTCACTGGCTGCCTCCTCCAACACTATGGGTGACCAGGAACCCACTGAGGAGGCTGACGAATGACCACTGAGCTCGAATTACCTTGCAGAGGGACCAGAGGGGCATATTTCTACATCTTTCTCTCAAACAAACAAAAAAAAAATGTAAGCCTTAGCTGCTAAAAATACATTAATAAATAAATCTTTACAGAAGAGGGGGAGGAGGGAACCTGCTTCATGCAATGGTAATAGATCCCGTGAAATGAGGACCCAGGAAGGGGCTGACAGTTGGATTTTGAAACACGGAGTTCATTGGTTATCTTGAAAATAGACCAAGGAGGAAGTGGATTGATTGGGAGGAAAGTCTAACTGGAATATGTTCCAGAGAGAGTAAGAGGAAAAGGAGGCAGAGCTAACCAATGCAAGGACCTTTTCAAGGAATCTTCACAGTGAGAAGCAGAGAAATGAAGTGGGAAGTGGGAAGGGAGAGATGCTTGTGAAAGATTGGCCTTAGCACGGAGCATTTGCACGTTCCACTGAGGAAAGAGAAACTGATGATGCAGAAGAGCTAATGATCGCAAGAGCACAGTCCTCACATGGGGAGGAGGTCCAGGAAATAGGCAGGGTTGGTAACAGAAGAAAGGCATTGTGTATGGGACACCTCGCAGATGGAGTGAGGGGTGCACATGCGGATATTCTCACTAGGCTTTCCCGTGCTCAGTAAAATAGGAAGCAGCCCAGCATATGACAGCGAAGAGCCTGGAAGAGAGAACACCATCAGTGAGGTGGCCTTTGCAGGACAGTGGGAGAGTGAGTTCACTTAGGAAATCTACTGGGATAGCCAGACAGCAAGAAGGATTTGGGCCATTAGAGATGCAATTTTTTTTTTTTTTTTTTGAGAGGTGATATTTTATGGGTTCATTACTGCATCGAGTTCCAGGCCTTCCTTTGCCTCCACCCCTCAAATGCAGTATCTTTTAAAATATAATGTATTCTATTATTTTATTTAGTGTAACAAATAGTTGTGCTGAACTTAACCAGATCCACAGAGAACAGAGGCAGTTCTGGCCACCTTCTGTCCAGGAATAGACTCTCTGTCCAGGAAGAACAGAAAGAAAAAGAAGAAAGTGTGACTCCATGCTTTCCCTTGCCTTCATCCCCCATAACAGGGAAATCAGTGTTCCTGCAGGGCAGCAAGCTCTGTGGAGAGCAGAAAGATGCAGCAGCTAGCAAAGATGGCTCCTAACTGAGAACCAAGTGAACTTCCACGCACCACCCTGACCTCTTCAAGACCTTGCCCCAGTGTACAGCATGAGGACAAAAAGTCAAGAGCAGAGAGGCGGGAGAGATATGACTACTTGGTGAAGTTCTCACTTTGGTACAGGGTGTCACTACACAGCTCAGAGTCGTAGTTACTCCTGTTTTCAGCCTCCCCGGTGTTGGGATTACAGACATGCGCCACCACGCCTAGACTCATTCACCGGCTCAGTACACCCTGGGGGCAGGGTCGGGGTAGCAGGCGAGACTGGTCCCTGTGCTTGCCAAAGCAGGCGCTTAGTCCACTGAGCTATCTCCCTGGACCTAACTCCTGGTTTCTTCTTCCAAAGCTACCAATCAAGTGTATTTTCATCCACCTGGTACAGAAGGAACTGGGAGGGATGAGTAGCGGACTAGAAGGAGGCCTGGAGGGAGACACTTGCTCCTGAATTCCACAGGGAAGAAGACAGCAGGAACAGGAAAGCCATGAAGGAAAGTGAGGTCTTGGGTCCGGGCCTATAACTGTGACCCCTGTCCCCTCCAGTCCTGAGCCAAGCATCACATAGGAAAGAGTGTGGGAAGTAGGAGGACACTCACAAGGAAATGATTACCCTGCTGGGCTCCAGATCTGACCTTGTGAACAAGGGAAGTGAGAGAGTGCTACAGCCGTGCCACAGATTTAATTGCGCAATTTTTTAATTTTTTATTTATTTATTTATTTTGTAGTGGGGATTGAACTCAGGACCTTGTGCTTGCCAGGCAGCCTTGAACCTTTAAGTGAGATAGTACAGAGGATGTAGAGGAATTGATTGGAGGGCCAAGTGGGACCAAAGCACGCTTGACTTTGAGCTTTTGAGAGGAATGCACTGGAAAGATCATTGTTTCACACATTTGGAAAATGCTTTTATGGTCATCAGGAGTCTTTTTTAATGTTTAATCCCGAGAGTAATAAACACCTTCAGTGATCCTCCGCGAGAAGGCTTCAAGCATACTTACTGCCAGGTTCTTCTTACAGAGCATGCTGCAACCCATTCCTCTGAAAGGACGGCACCTGGAGGCCACTACAGGACTTCATCCTGCGGGACTGGGCTGGTCGCACATCGTCCTGGTTAGGCCTGCTCCTTCACATGCTCGTTGAGGATCCTGTTTCTTCCAGCTGTTTCCTTCCACCTGCTCTCATTTCTCCTTGCTATTTCCTTCACCTCCAGCTCTTTGTTACGTCTGTGTCTTTTTTGCTGAATTATTGCTGGTGAAGGCTCCATCAGCCACATCTCAACCGTGTGTGTGTGTGTGCGTGTGTGTGTGTTGTTTTGGACCTCATGTGTATATTTACCCCTATTAAATGGGAAGATCTGGAGGAGCGATTTATTGAAGGTCATTTCAGCCCTCACTAGATCCTTCTCCCTCCTGCTGTATTCCTTTTTACTTGCTCACAACAAAATTTATCTATGTGCAGCATATCTGAGACTGGAAAAATTGTGGACGTGTTTGGAACAGCTGTGGGAGTTGTGGCAGAGAGCTGATAAGCAAGGAAGAGCACTTTCCAGAGTGGTGGGCCCTGAGATCAAAGCCCTCTCCAAATATTTTGATAGGAGGCAGCTGTGTTATAACAAAGCTAGCCCCAACCTCCCCTCAGAGGGCCTTTGCTGACTCCTGGCTCTGTCACTGCCTCGTTGTGGTGATCCTCATCCAGTGAGTCACTTCTTCGAGCCTCAGTTTCCTTGCTTATCAAGTGGAAATCCTGATTCTGTCTCTCATTAAGTCTGTTGTGGTGATGAAATGGGAATACCTGAAAGTATGAAACGAATGTTAGGGAGTATGGTTATTGTACAATGATAAACGAAAGTGGTTTACCCCAGCCTAGGAAAGGGCTCTCCCATTCACACACCCACCCTGTTGTACACTTAGGAATGTGATCCCAGGGGCAGGACTGGGGAACAGAAGAGAAGAGGGAAGAAGGAGAAGGGCCTGTGCAAGATGGGCTCCCTGAGTTGCTTGCGGCTATGGGTGGCTGAAACTTGATCCCACACAATCTTCTCAGAAGCCTGAAGTGAAAAACGTGTCTCTGAATAGCTGTCCCAGGAGGACAATTTACCCAGAGACTCCTGTCTCCATAAATCAGGTGTGGTCTATGGGCACTGGCATTCCAGCTTCAGGGCTGCACGCTTGAGCAGTAAGTAGACAAACAGAAGCCCCAGGGGAGGAAGTGAAAGGTAGAAGGTGATGGATGAGCCCAGACTGCGTCATTGGTCCACCCCTTTCAGACTGGGGCTAAATGGGCTCTTGTCATCCTGGCTGGGGTCAGAAGGGCCTGCAGAAGGATCTGAAACGCACAGGACACAACCCCATCTGACAAAAAGGGACACGAAGAAAATTGATGTATTAGATATTTATAGCAGGTGTTTCATATTACTGTCCATAGTAAAAGAGGATAGACCTTAAACATTAATTTTTAATCCTATTTTTCCAGACACCATATTTCTGCAGAATTAAGGACTGTAATCCCCAAATGCCCCACCTGGTATTTTGTACCAAATTATAATTACAGACAGCATGACCTAACTGAAAGGGATCTTGGGAAAACCGTTTCATTTCTCAGGGGAAGCAGCATTGAGGCGAGCAGAGAATTGCTGCTGCTGCTGTCTTGCTTGTGTGTCTTTTCTCCCTGCGTGCACACTGGTGTTCTCTGGGTTTGAGAGTAGAGTTTGGGAGGTAGGGGACAGAGGCTCACTCAGCAGCCTATTGAAAATATTTTGTGAACTGGGGAGACTCATTCACATTTGCATTGATTACTGCAGTCTGTCTTTCCCTTTTCTCTGCCAGTTTTCTACCTAATCAAAAGTTAATTTGAGGTGTCAAGTTAAATCAATAAACCTGGTGCACATACGGATGCCGGGTCTTCTGGAGTCTATTGAGGCTGAAAAGTTTCCTGAAATGAATGACAGGAGGAGTGAAGAGAGCCCTCAGCGGCTCCTTACCCCAACGCCACTACAGGAAGTTTCTTTTTTTTTTTTTTTTTGCGGAACCAGGGGTTGAACTCAGGCCCTTGCTCTTACCAGGGAAGTGCTTATTCCACTGAGCCATCTCCCCTGCCCCTTACAGGAAGTATACAGGCATGGACACTGCCAGGTGGAGCTGTCCAGAAACAGCCTCGGGGCGTTTCTTGGGTTAAGTCCTGCTTTAGAAGGTGGCCCCAGTACGAAAATTACAGTCACTCTCCTCCATTTCCAATGAGCATTTCTGTAATTGTTTTATATTTCACAGATACCCTTTTTAATCTCATTTTTTGTTTATAAGAAGCGAAAATATAACTTTGTTTTTCCAGATAGCTGAGTTTTCCAATACTGTTTGTTAAATATTCTTTCCCACGGTTTGGAAATGGTACCTTTATCTTGTTTTGTTTTTAATATGTGATCACTGGCCTATGCCACTGCTGTATTGTCTATCTCCACAGTAATCCCATATTATTTAACTATGATAGCTTTGTAGTTTGCTTGATAACTGATTGGTCAGTATTGCCTCTGTTCTTGTTTTTATCTTTTGCTTAGTTATTCTCATGTATTTACATAGCTTAATAATGTTTATAGTCACTTTATATTCCTTTATAAAAATCCAGTTAGAGTTTTGGTCACAATTTACTCATATTTTCTGAGTGAAGTATTATTGGGTCATTTCTTTATAACAAGGTACAGAGGATGAGAGTGCAGATATGTAATAGTTGCTGTAGTGTAAACGAGCTAGATTATCAGATTGTCCTGTAGATGAGGAGGAAACCAAGAATCGCTAGCAGCTTCAATGTGAAGCAGGGGGTGATTTTCTCCATCTGGGCTCAGCTGCTCAGGAGAAGCCACGAAGAATTGAACTCACACAGGGACTACATTTGGTAAACAAGTATAACAAGGAGAGAGCATCAAGAAAACTGAAGATAACTGTATTTTTTCTCTTCCTCTTAATAAAATGAGAATACAAACAATTGTGTTTTTCCTTTACCAAATAAGCTATGTGAGTAAAATGAAGAAAGGCACAACTTTTTTGTTTCGTTGTTCTTTCAAACATCTTTATAAAATGAAAGCGTTAACTCATGAGCAGGAAAGCAAAATCACAAGGAAACTTGATATTGGGTAAATAACTTATCTTGCGTTTGTGTTATCATGTTTTACTTGAGATATTTTCCTTGTGACAAGAGAGTAGTATCGGGTATAAAGCCCTATTTTTTTTTTGAAAGTGTGTATACTTTTCCCTAACATTTTCTTTCTTTGGAAAGAAGCCTTCTCAAATGTGTTCTCAGGGGAATCTGGAAACATTGGTACACATCCACTTGGCAGTTTGGGGATTTGTTAGAGTGTGGGAAAATTCAGAAGTTATTTTCAGGTTATGACATTTAAATATTCCTTTGCAGGTCCTGTGCACAGTTTATTTTTAGAACTGTAAAAACATCATTGATTCTTATTGAGAGGGAAAATCACTACCATCTTTAAAGACATGTTATTTGAAATAAAATCCTGAGTTAGTAAACTGAAGAACTAAAATTCAGATGAAATACAGCAGTCTGTCTCATATTGTCTGTTGGCTCAATATGTTTTCTCTTACTCCAGCAAGAAAAATAAAAGGACTGTTGAAGAAGATGATTGTAAGGGTAAATCCACTGATATCACAAGCCAAGTTCTTTACATTTTGCTTCCTGTTAACCTGGGATTCAGCAGGCTAAGGTTCTGCCCCTCCTTGGGAAGAAATTCCAAACCTTTTTTTGGGGGTAGGGTTAGAGGGGGACCCCAAATTCAGGATCCCATCATAGCTCAGCCTGACTGTTAAATAGGTGGAGAAAGACCCAAAGAAATTACAGCAACCCTAGTGATATCCAGGACTCACTACTGCAAAGAAGAGGAAATGATGCCCTGTGTGTTGGATGTGTAATGCTCCTATCCAAAGACATCTGGCTGCTGCTTCTATAGCCAAAATATTCTCCATGTTTTCTTCAGCCATGGGAAGCTGGAGCAATACGATAAATTAGCTGCTGTTCTGGCCAAGACCCTCACTGATCCAAAATGTGGCCAGGTAGGAAGACTTTTTTTTCTTTTCTTTTTGCTTTCTTTCTTTCTTTCTTTCTTTCTTTCTTTCTTTCTTTCTTTCTTTCTTTCTTTCTTTCTTTTTTTTTTTTTTTTTTTTTTTTGCAGAACTGGGGATTGAACTCAGGCCCTTGTGCTTGCCATGGAAGTGCTTATTCCACTGAGCTATCTCCCTGGCCCAGGAAGACTGTTTTCAAGAACAAACATAACCAAACATTCAGGTGCTCTGCTTATGTATCTTATGTTGATCCAATAACTAATTCCCTGAACTTTATTTTTTTTTAATTTTTTGTTTGTACTTTTTATTATTATTTTTAAAGAATACAAAATAGTGATAGAAGAAAACAGCATTATACATGATACAAGATTTCACTAAACAAAGTAATAGGAATCCAACAGTGGTTGCTGTATTACATGATGCTATGTGCAAATTAGTTTTTAAGATTATCAGATATAAATGTATGTTTTGTTTTAAAAAAAAAAATAACTAAGAAGCTATAAGAGGGCTGGCAAGATAGCTCAGCAGTCTAAGGCACCTCTCAGGAAAGGAGCCTCTCAGGGACCACGGTTCGATCCCCAGCACCACATGCCATGCCAGCCCCTCCGCCCAGGGCGGGCTGAGCTGACCCCCCCCACACACACAAAAGAAGAATCCGTGATGTGTAGTGAGACACTGTAATAAATAAATGGATTAAAAAAAAAAAGAAGAAGAAGCTATAAGAAATTCAAGAGAGGGAAAAAAATCAGAGTAAAAACAAAAGTCGTAAGCATTAACTGCTCCCTGAACTTTAAAGCAAGACAGCAAAAATGAATGTAAATATCAATGTATTCTTGGTACATACAACTAATTAGAGCCTTCACATTTCAGATTCTGACTCCCTTTGACATTCGTACTCCTACTCTCTCCAACCAATGACAGTCTATTTTACCTAAAATGTATCTCTCCTGTCTACCCCTTCCTGTTTGTTGGCACTGCCACATTCTTGGTTCGTGTCTTCATCATCATTCATCTGGTACCTCATAAAAGCTTGTTGAATAGCTTTCCCCATTTTTCAAAAAGTACATATACATCTATTTACACTTTTCTGCTTAATAGTTTTCTATGGCTCATTGGGCCGAATCACTAACTTGGATTCCTCCGATTGTCCTTATCTGTGTTTCCTGCCTCATCCTCTGTTCTTCTCCCATTGGTGCTTATGTTCCTACTAAGCACAACTCCCCTGAGCAGAAGTGCCACTCCTTCTGCCCAGAGATATCCAAAATATTTCAAGAGCAGAAACCAATCTCTCAGGACATGACCACTCAAAACTGCCACATTAGGACATTCAGCTGAGGCCGTCCCAGAAGCCCTAGCATCTTGACCTTGATTCTCCTCCCCGGGACATCTGCAGATGCTTTACATGGTCCACAGAGGACTAGCCTCTGAGAAGGGACTGGAGGGAAAGGATGCTGCCATTTGAAAAGGTTTATGCACATAACTAACATTTCCAGTACCTACTAGAGGCTGAAATATTTATGCAGTAGGCACCATTTGCCCAATCTGAAATGAGCTTTTACACATATTTTAGGTATTCTTGAAAATCCCACCACTTCATCTCTGCTTGCTTCAAAAATACTTGGGTCTACTTCTATTTCTCGGACTTTAATCAGCAAGAGACATCTACCTCCCACACAGGCCCACCAGCAGGTACGTTTTTCTTTTTTTTTTTTAAACCAGGTTCAAGCTTTCTTTTCATGCTGACTAAGAAGTATTATGTCCCGAAGTGACCTGAAATATGAAGAGAAATCTCAGTATCTTTTCCAACCAGAAAGGAAACAATATGCATTTGTCTTCAGTTCAAATCATGGTTCCGTGAGTCAGTCATCGCAATCGTATTTCCTGCAGTAGCATCATTAAGGAATTGCTATCAAGTCCATACTCAATGCAAAACACTAAATTGGCCTTAGGGAAAATCTAAGGAAATAACAGAACTTCTGCTCCATGAGCCGATGGTGGATGTAGAGGTAAGTAATATATGACTACACAAAATAATAGCATTTATTAAACAGTACACTGTGTACCGCTATAACATAACAAACTCCATAGCACTGCAAAGGGGAAAGTGAGCATGTTTCTCAACCAGGTAGGTGAGGCTTTCCGAAGGAACTGGGTGCTGGGAGAGTCTCAGGCTCGACATAAGAGGACCAACACAGGCAATGCATGTAGATAACACAGGGCAGGCTGGAACGGGGTCTTGAGATAGAGGTGCGACTAGATGTACAGTAAAGATCAGCCTGAAAACCAAGCTATGCCAGGAGGAGGCATGTAAGTTTTAGACGACTAGTGTGTGCCTTAAGTTTTGTTAGGTACAAGCTTAATGTAATCCAAGCAGCAATTAAAACTATTATCCCATCAGTGTGCCTGGCATAACTGGGAGCCACAGGACCTTAGGGGCCAAGTGCTGAATTTGAGTCTTACTTTTCTGGCTGGCCAGGCTCAGAGCAGTTACTTACCCTCCAAGTCTCCATTTCATCAGCTGTGAACGTGGAGCTACTCACACCTCATTCTTGGGCTACTCTGAGAAGACTTTTGACATTTATGAGCATTTGCTAGCTGCTCGTATGGCACTAAGTAGTGTGCACCTGTTGTCTTGTTTAACCCTTATATCTGTGTTTTAAAATTATTTTAAAATATACATCATATAAAATTAATCACCTTAGCCACTTTAAGCATACAGTTGATGGCTGTTAACTGCAGTCTCACTGTTTTGCAGCCATCGCTGCCATCCATCACCAGAGCTCTTTCCATCTTGGAACAATGAAGCCCTGAGTCCATTACATAATAGCTCTCCTTCTCCCTCTTCTCAAACCTCTGGTAACTATTGCTTGATTTTCTGTGTGCATGGATTTGAATACAGTTAAACAGGCACTTTGTTTAAGTAGAATCATTCAGTAGTTACCCTTCCATGACTGTATTAGTTCCTTACTATAATGTTTTCAAGGTTCATTCATGTTTTAGTGCATGCTTGAGTTTCCTTCCCATTTAAAATTGAATAATATTCTGTTGCATGTCTTATATCACTGTTTTATCAAGAGAAACTGGACCCCTTTAAAGTTTAACCTGTCCAAAATAACACAGTAAGAGATTTAACTAGTATTTGGGCCAAAGTAATCTCACTACACAGCCCATCCCCATTTCCCCTTAAGTGCCTGCCAGGCAAGCACTAGGTCCTGAGTTTCATCCTTGGTACAAAGCAAAACAAAACAAACAAAAGAAAAAAACAAAAACAAAAAACAAATGATTTTGGGAAAACAGGCTATACACATGCAAAAGATTGAATCTAGGCCCACATTTCCCAGCACATACGAAACTAAAATAAAAATAGGTCAAAGATCTAAATGTTAAAACAGAAAGAATCTGTTGGAAGATAAGCAAAACTCTTGAAGACGTAGGCATCAGCAAGGACTCTCTGACCACAGCCCCAACTGTGCAGCAATAATGCCAGGAATCAATAAATGGGGTCATGTTAAACTAAGACATTTTTGAACAGCAAAGGAAACAGCCAACAGAGTGAAGAGATAACCTACAGAATGGGGAAAAGATTTTACTAGCTATTCCTCACGTAAAGAACTAATATCTAGAATATATAAAGAACTCAGAAATATTAGTCTCACCCAAAAATAAAAACACTACTCAAAAAAAAAGGAAAGTGAAGTGAATAGACACTTATATTTAGAAGAAAAAGTACAAATAGACAATAAATAAGCTGACCATTAGAAAAATACAACTTCAAACAATACTGATACCATCTGACTCCAAAAAAAAAAAAAAAACTGGTATCATCAAGAAATCAGATAACTGCAAATGCTGGTAGGCTTTGGGCGAAAGGAACCCTCCTACGTAGTTCAATCACTAGGCAAACCAGAATGGAAATTTCCCAAAAAACTACAACTACAGACTCCATTTGATCCAGCTGTTCCCCTTCTAGGATCTTCATGGAAGATGGAAAGACATCGTATCACAATGATGCACGCATACCCACATGTATAGCACTACAATTCACAATAGCTAAATCCTGGAAACAGACCATATGTCCACGAAAAGATGAATAGATGAAGAAAATATGATATTTATATACAGTGGAGTACTATTCTGCCGTAAAGAAGGGATAAACTTGAGTAATTAGTAGGAAAATGAGTGCACTTTGAGACCATTATGGTGAATGAAAAAAAATCAGACACACGGCTTAAAAATTGCAAGTTTCTCTTATATAAGAAAACCAAAATATAAACAGCAAAATAAAAGAAGATAATAGGAAATAGGGAGATAGATCTTTGCAAATCTTTTGCAAATGGGACCAAGAGATGGAAGGAGGGGATAAACATTAAGTAAGATGTGTCATGCAGAGGCTGGGGAGATAGCTCAGAGGCATAACAACCCACCTGGTAAGCAAAGATCCTGAGTTTGATCCCGGGCCTCAGAAACCCAGGTGCACCACGCAGGCCTGGAACAGGCCATGGTAGCACACATCTGTAATTCCAGCACTCATGAGGTTGAGACAGGAAGATCACTGCGAGTTTGAGACCAGCCTACAAAAGCAAGCACAAAGCTGGCTGGAACTCCACAGCTAGACCCTGTCTCAAAAAAAGGATGTGTCATAGACATGTACCACCCCTCAGGAAGAATGTGATCAGTGTGTACTGCAGACATTTGCTAATAAAAAAGTGAAAACTGGAAAGGAAAGAAAGTATTTAACATCTCACTCCCACAGACAGATTAAAACAGTAAAGTAAGCGCCATTCTAAATCATTTCTTGGTATCTCTATGCCTCAATGCCTTTTTGAAAGTAAGCCATCAACACTGCCATGTATACCATTTTATAACCTGCTATTTCACCTAATGGAGTATAGTGGAGACATTTTTACATCAATAAATTCAAGTCAACATCATGGTCTTAGTATATCATTAATAAATTTTTTTCTATTCCCCTCCCTTACATGCCCTCTTCCCTCTCCCTTATTCTCTTTCATGTATTTATAATATTTCTTCTGCTTTCATGTCATCAGTTTTAGGTTCTGTGTGTTGAGGAAATCATGCAATACTTTTCTTTTGAGTGTGGCTTGTTTCATGTAACATGTAGCTCCCCAGTTGCATCTATTTTCTTGCAAATGACATGACTGTATTCTTCTTTTTTGGCTGAATATCACATTATCATTATTGTATATCTCTAATAAGATATACTGTCAAACCATGCAACATGAGGAAGAAGGAAACACCAAAAATTCTTACAAGGTTTGGATACCTGGTGACCAGGAATAATGCTATTACTGAAAAGGTGAAAGAAGCTGCTACTTGGATAGCATCAGAAAGGGAGTGTTTCCCCCTCTTAGGATCGTGGAACACTAGCTAGCTTCCAGAGGTAAAATGTACGATGATTTATGACCCTTTCCACAATCTCAGACTCATGAATGTGTCCAAGGTTTGCCTGGGATAAGGCTTTTGGACTCTGACCTTTATCTCTACTTTACTCAGTAACCTAGTCTGAATTCTCCTTCCAAATCTAATTTATTCATTAATCTGCTCACTCGTGAATACACATGAGGGTTACTGTATGTGCCAAGTGCTAAGGATTCAGTGAGAAGAATATAAATACAATTCCCTATCTTTAGGGAGTTTGTAATGAGGTGGAGAAAATAGACGTGGAATTATCACACAAGTGAATTCATATGACATGGGCCAGGCATTGTGGTTCAGTCTCTTGCTAAAGCAAGAGAATCACAAGTCCAAGTGAAGCCTGGACAATTTAGAAATTTAGTGAGTCTCTGTCTCAACATTAACAATGACAAAGGTGTGGGAATGTAGTTCAGTACAAAGGCCCTGGGTACAGTCCCCACCAAAGGGGGAGAGAGATAAACAGAGACAGACAGAGAGAGAGAGAGAGAGAGAGAGAGAGAGAGAGAGAGAGAGAGACAGAGACAGAGACAGAGACAGAGAGACAGAGACAGAGACAGACAGACAGAGACAGAGACAGAGGCAGAGAGAGACAAAGAGAGCGAGAGAGATGGAAATGTAAGAGATGTCGGTAAGGGGTGTCTTGAAAGGTGTCTAAAGGGTTACATAAGAGGTTCTTGAAGTCTAATTTAAGTGGAAGACAGTGGGAGGGCTGAGAGTGGTTTCTGGGAGAAAGTAGAGCTGAATCTAAGGCCAGGCCAAGTGAGAAGTCTGCCACATGAAGAAGCATAGGTGGCAACCGGAGTACTTGGTCTCACTCACCCACAAGAAACAAATGATTCATCCATTGGGAATGTGAGACCGGGAGGCTTCAAACTGGTTTCTTTGAAGTGGAGCTGCACAAAGCCCTTAGGACAGAAACTGGCAAAATCCTAGGTAGTGCGGGGACCCCACAGGCTGCTCCCCAGCCTCCTCCCAGTGGCTGCTCATTTATTCACGCGCTTACTCACTCATTCAAGAAATATTCAAGCACGCAAGGAGGGGAATGTTATGCCGAATGGTGGGCGTCAGGGCAGGAAAGTTGTCAGAGCCAAGCCTGGAGGGAGAGTAGAAGCTCGGTGCCCCTTGCTCAGATAGCTCCGGAACACACCTGGGTCTTTCCCCTAAGGACTTTGCTGGCCTGAGCGTGTGTGTGTGTGTGTGTGTGTGTGTGTGTGTGTGTGTGTGTGTGTGTGTGTGTGCTTAGGAAGACTTCTTTATTTAGGTCCTCACCCCTAGCTAAGTTATAGACTCTTTATTTGTTTAAAACGCAAAAAAATAAATCTATTCCTCCCGGCAAAGGCAAAGGCCCTTAACTCGCAGGAAGCTAGGCAACATGACCGACGACACCAAGTAGAGCGTGGCTGGCCGGTCCCTCCAGATAAACATGAGGAAAGGTCATCCAAACACAGGAAGACAGCCATCCCCACCCCCTTTCCTCTCCCCCCTTCCCTTCCTCCCCCTGGATCCCTTATCCCAGAGGGTGGACCCAGCCTCTCACAGCTGAGGACTCGGCTCCCACAGCGGGACGTGCCACAGATATGGGAATACAGCACCCTGGCCAACAGGGAAAACCGAAAATATCAACCGGGATATTTAATAGATTTCTACCTCTCCCCCACGGTTGCAGCAGAAATGTCTGCTGGTGCTGTCCTTGCCGTTTGGGATATATGTCAGCCCCTCCTGAGAAGAAGCTTCTGAAGCTTATTACATTTGTCAGCAAATACTTTAATCAGAAGAAAATTAAATTTTTTTTCTTGGGATCTCAGTATCATTTACTTGATTCACTAAACAAATACAACAAATGTGAGGAAACAAAGTCCAGAAAGCCTTGCATCTCGAACACTGGCAACGAGTTTAACAGCAGCATGAATAACACTAAAACTGCAGGGAAAACACTAGCTAAATTTTTTTTAATATTCACTAGTAGAATTTGTAAATAACTAGGAATTCAAGAGCCTATGAATAGGAAGTAATTTAATCTTTTACTGGAAAATTTTCATCAGAACAATGGTGGGGACATAAACTTTGCTTTCACTGCTTTGGGTTTCTTTTCTCCTTTTGGAAGAAAAAAGATTCATACTGCTGAGTTGTGTACTTCAGTGGTCATTCACCAGCGTTTGTGATGAGATGTTCAGTACAGACTTCAAAACAGACCTAGTGTTTGAAAGCAAAGCATAATGGTGACCTTTATCATTAGCTGTTGCTCAAACAAAGATATGTTCCAGCAATATCCGATGCTTCCTTCCTGCCGGGGCCTCCACCCAGTGCAATTTAAAACACTGTCGTGTCCAAACCAGAGCTGAGACTGCGCTGTGGCTGGGTTTCAGTAACACTGTGTTTAGGGTTTACCATTACTTTCTCAGGTCGTCAATGATTTGATTTATTTGCTTTGTTTTCATGAATGTATTTCGAGTTGGGGTTTCAAGATGAACTGTATGAAATCATAAGGGAACTCTTCCTGTGCGTACTTAGCCTTTTATTTCTGTAGCTTTCTGTTTTTGAAACAAATAGCATCACAGATTCTTAACTATAAACGCAGAAATGTGTCTTGCATTGCTCTTTGGTAAATCTTTTTATGAATTGTTTTTTAAAAGCAGACAAATAAAAACAAAAACTTAAAAATACATTGTTTCTTATCTTAAAATGTCATAAAGACAACTAAATAAAAATCTAAGGAAAGAAGTGAGACAAAAACAAAAGAAGAGCTGGGGAGATAGCTCAGTAGAATAAGCGCTTGCCTGGCAATCGTAAGGCCCTGAGCTCAACCCCTAGTATCACAAAAAAAAGAAAAGAAAAGAAAAAAAAACAAGAAACAAAAAAAGAAAAAGAGCGCTTGAGTATAAGCAACCCTCATGTTAATCGTGGCTGACGTTCCTGAGTTAGGAAATACAAACTGAAAATAGCCGAAAGAAAGATGCTTCTTCCACAGAGCAACAAATAATGGTAATTTTACTATTGATCAAAGATCTGACACTCAATCTCAACAGAAAGTATTAAACACACTTAATGTATAAGTTGTATGAAGCACTTATATGTTCTACAATGGGCATACTATTTAAATAGAAAAATATTGAATATATATTACTTTAAAAATTACTTGTCTATATTTGTGCAGTATAAAGCTTATTATTATTGCCTTTTTTCATGATGACACATTTCTTTAATATTTGTTGAGTGAATACACTGGAAAATGTATTTTCATGTTTTAGTACTTAGATATACATATAGTATTTATAAGCCCAAGAATATAGTCATCTATTATTGCCTTTTGAGCAGAGTTTTACTGAAATTCAGGCTGTCCTTGAACTCACTTTGAGGCCCAACCTGGCCTCAAACTTGCAGTGATTCTCCTGCTTCAGCTTCCTGAATGCTGAGATTACAGGCATATGCCACTACACCTGGCAGTATAAAGTTTTTTAAAGCATGTGTCTGTAAGTGAAAAAACAAAAAAGCTATTTCCTAATTAATTCCATGAAAGTATATTTAAAATGGTACTATGTGGCAATCTATCAGAACTTAAGGTATGTCAGCAAAATTCTTTTCATCTTTACCTCTAAAAGTGAAGAAATGAAGGCTCAGGGGAAATAACTTTCTCAGACAATAAGATACTGCTGACTGAGGCAGCTGAAGGCTAGAATCAGGGCCATCTTGGACCACTCTGCCTCAGAGGCTTGCCGTGTTATCTGGGTCCCAAGCTCATTGCCTTTTACCTCCTTGCAGCCCTGCCCTCATTTGTGCTTGTCCCACTTCCTCCAGTAGTTGCGGCCACTCCAGGTCTCCCAGTGCCACACCACACAATCTAGACAACAAAAGAATTTGCATCCCGGCGGTGGCGTTCCCAGCATAAGCAACAAAGCCCGTGCGTCCCACGCCCAACCCTGCAACCCTTCCTAAGACCAGAGAGACAAGGGATTCTGATTAGTTCAATTTGGTCAGAAACTACATGTCCCTCTTTAAGAATGTCACTAAGGATGGGAAGACCCGTGTTTTCCCGAAGAAAATTTGTACCCTAGGAGGAAAAAAAGAAAGGGTAGAGAGTAAACCAGTGTCTATCCAATTCAGAACTTCATAGAAGAGGCTACTATATAAAAGGGTTTCATAGTACCAGACCATATAAGGACTCAAGAAGTGACAGTTGTTGTTGAAAGCATCACTAGACACTGTCTTTTTACTCATTAGCCATTATACTGAATTTCAAGATAAAATAGTACTGAGACTTTCAAAGCAGCATGTTAGAACTTGCACACTAATGAGTGTTGTCATGAGAAGCATTTTTTAAAGTCAGAGTCTAATTGAGCTTTCACGTGCTGCTGCCCTGTTAAGATTATTGTTCTACCTCTACAGTCAGCCATCTCTGTGCTCCCAACACCTCTACGTGGTTTGGAAAATTTTCCCCTTACCTATTATTTTTTTTAATGTATTTGGTACAAGGTCTCACTATGCAGCTCAGACTGGTAGGGATCCTCCTGTTTTCAGCCTTTCCAGTGCTGGGATTACAGGCCTGCACCAGCAGGCTGGATCTCAGTAGCTGGCTCAGCACACACAGGGGCAGGGGCAGCACAGACTATGGTACTGGAGATCGAACTCTGGTCCTTGTGCTTGCCTAAGCAGGAACTTGATCCACTAAGTTATACCTTTACCCATGTCTTTTGACACTGCAAAATTTGTTAAATATAAGGTTGACCCCTTCTCTCTACACCCCTCTTCCAAGGTCCGGCCATGAAAGGTAGTGTACTGCCCTTTCCCAGCCCCATCCAGGGTGACTAGATCCAGTGATGGGCTGATGCCCAAGCAAGACCAGTTGCAGGCTTTCCAGGAAATTCGGCCTGTGGACAACAAGGGAATCTCTTCTAACCGGTCACCATCTGCCATGAGTGGGTTTGGAGCTCCTGGCAGTCATGTTTCCATACAGAGCACTATCAAAAGGCCTGTTTGTTGCAAGAGAGGGGAAGAACAGAAACCTCTAAGAAAACTTAGAGAAAAGACAGCCCTGATGCTATACTCCAGCCTTGGGATCCACATATATCTGAAGTTTCCTTGGCCCTTAGAATTGTGGGTTCTATCCACCAATAAAATATTTTTCAGTTTATACTAATATGAGCTTAGTTTCTATTTCTTGCAAATGAAAAGATTCAAACCAACATAACTAAAATTACTAATTTAAGCAATTTTTCTTTCCACAACTTTTGTCTTTCTTCTCCAAAGATGTTTTAGTGGGGCACCCCGTCCAGAGTAAAGTCTGACACTTTTCTGTATTCGGTAGTCTTCCTCAGTCTTTGTTTTCTTCCCTCTATGACTTAGATTCATGGTTCATTATTTCAAAAACTCCCTTGATTCCTTTTGGAAAAATTCAGCCCATGGAGCCTAACCACCTACATACCCCACACCTGAACAACACTAGAGAAAAATCATACCACAGACAGATCAGAACACTCTGGTTCACAATCACACCTCATGTGGATGTTCCTGCAGAGTGTAGTTCTGCTGCATTCATCCTATCCATCTTTCCCATTTTTCTTGAACTTTTCACCATGTTCATCCCTCACTCCACTCTATCTCAGTGAATGTCCTCAGCAGAATAGACAAAATAGAATCCATACAGCTCTTTAAAAATGTATTTTCTGTCTCAAAATTATCTTTCCTACTTTGGTTTTGTTTGAGACAGTGTCTCACTCTGTAGCCCAGGCTGGCCTCCAACTCACAGCAGTTGTCTTGCCTCAGCTTCCCTCATGCTGAGATTACAGGGTTGTGTCACCACACCCAGTCTATCTTTCCTGTTTAAGTGTCATCTATTTATCTGAGATTTGAATCTCATTCTCTCTTACCTTGTAAGAAACTTGCATTATCAGTTAGTTCTTCCTTGAATTATATCTCTAATCTCACTAAACAGCAGTTTGCCTCATTAGAGCCATTTTGCATCCTTCTTTAACCTTCTTTGTGCTGGGGGTAAAAGTGGAATAAGAGTATGTGTGAAGGATTTGGTAGGTCTCCTTGCTTTCTGTGCTTCCTGGCGGAGTCTGACCAGCAGCTAGCACGGGCAGAGACTTGGGAAGGAGAAAGGAAGGGGAGATGGTCCTATTTATCACTCCCACTTCTAGCTCTAGAAACAACTCATGCTTTAAAGTATCTCTGTGGTCTGGCCTTGGGGCCAGTGCTCATGAGGCTGCCCATACTTTTCCTTCCCCACCAGTGTATTCTCTCCTCTTCCTTCATCTGCCTGTGTTCTTCTCTGAGGAATCACCTTGAAGATCACTTCTCCCAGAAAGCTTTCCTTGACTCTCCCATTGTTTACCAAATATCCATAGCTTCCTAGGCTTAATTGTGCCACAGCTCTGGTATAATTCCCTAATAGTTCATTTAGCTCTTCCACTGTTATTAGCTTGTGAGGTCTTTGAGGTCAAGACCTATAGTTTTAAGAAGTTTCTCTGCAGAGGTGCATACAGCAGCCAACTCCCCATTAATATTCAACCCATGCAACAAATGGCTGAAACACTCTGTGTTCAGTCAAGCATGCTCTCCAACGTGCTGCTCACTGCTTGGGACACACTGGCTATCAGTCTGAGGCTCTCACTTCTGAAATCATAAACAGCTAGAGGACAATTATTTTTGATTTACCTATTATATCTTCTGTTCTTTGTACATGTTAGGTGGAGAATAATTTTGTTGTTATTGGAAACATAAGTATATCTGGCAAAAACTAAAGCTCTTTAAGCCTTTATTAATAGATGGTCAGTGTAAAAATGTGTTTGTATGCCTAATGACCTGTATGTGGATCAAATCCCTTCTGAAATATTATGTTCAGTTCTGGGCAATGACCATACATTCCTTCCTTCAACAAATGTTTATAGAATGCCCACTCTGGGCCAAGCACCGTTTTCATTGCCAAAGGCTTGGAGATTAAAAAAAAAAGAGAAGGAGATGTTCCAAATCTTAGTTTTGCCACTTACGATGTGCATCAATCAGCATAGGAAAGGTTTTGTTGCAGAAACAACAGCAAAAGGTCAGTGGTTTACTACATCTCCAATGTTCTCATTTGTGCTACACATGTGTCATAAGCTGAATGTGGCCCAACTACACAAATGCTTCTGCTCATCATAGGAAACAACCAACAATGGATCTCACTCTCTCTCTCCCTCTCTCTCTTTCTCCTGCCTCTTTTTCAATGGAGAGAGCAAAAGGGAAGGGAGATAAATAGGAAGCAGGGAAATATTTTTCAAATGAATGGGGAAACATGAACTGGAGGGAGAGAGAAAATTGAAGAGGCAACAAACGGAATAGGAAAAAATAATTTACCAGCAGTTTCTCAGCCAGAAGCCTGACATTTAGAACACACAAAGAACTAAAAAAAAAAAGGAAATAAATCAGTCTCACTTGTGTAAACTTCATATTGCTTCCCTAGCATGAGAAGCTAAAAGTGTAAATAAGAGCCAAAACATACAATAGAATTGGGAAATGGGAAGAAACTGTTCAAAAGGAAAGAGAAATGGGAAGGAGAAAAGAAGGAAGGGAAAAGGAAAAGAATCTATATGTATAAGATGATTATACTACTAATTTCTATTAGCTCATTGAAAAGAAAGGTTTGTGTTTATAGCACTTGGTCAATTTCTCATGTCTGTATCTTGTAACCTGAGCAACTACTTTGAAGAAGATAACAATAAGCAACATACAATAAGCAACTGCTACTATTGTTGCTTTCCTTCTATCTTGGTTTGAAATTTGTATCATTGTTTTTAGCAATGTTTTCTCTTTACCTAAAAAAAATTAGACCCTCAGAGTAAAAAATTTAATCAAAAAATGGGCAACTGGAATGAACAGACATTTCTCAGAAGAAGTAATACAAAAGGTCAATAAATATATGAGAAAATGTTCAACATATCTGGCTATTATAGCAGTGCAAATTGAAATAACATTGAGATACTATCTTACTCCAAGAAGAATGGCTTTCATCAAGAAATTAAATAATAATAGATGCTAGTGAGGATGTAGAGAAAAGGGAGCTCTTTAAAGTGTTAGTGGGAATATGAAATAGTTCAACCACTATGGAAATCTTTGCAGAGACTCTTCAAACTAAAAATAGAAATTCCACTTGACCCAGCTCAAACCCAGTCTTTGTGCTTACTAGGCAGGCACTTAGACCACTGAGCTATCTCCTCAGCTTGGTTTAAACTTTAAAAATCTTAATATTCATTTTTTAATAATTTATTTTTTTAATCAACACATTGTACATTGTTATCTTCTTAGTGGCTATCCATAAAACAAGAAGCAGACAGGATATCCTGTCCGAATACTATTAGTACTCATTAACTCTCATTGAGTTAAGCAAAAGTAGCTATATATCTATCCTATTTTGTATATACAAATACAAAATGATCCTTCCTTTGTATCCTCTTTTTTTGTTTAGTCCTATCAAAGATGGGTATTCCATTGGCATCTAAATACTATAGGTGCATGAATTCAGCAAAACAATCCAAAACAGTTCAGCAGTCCAAAATAGTAGTGGGTTATCCACAGAAGTTGTTGACTTGAGCCATTCACAGCTCACTATATTAATAAGGCTTTACTTTATATACCTCCTTTTTATACTTCTCTGCTGGATGGTTAAGACCAAGATAACACAAGACCTATATAACAAGAAATGTAACTTTTGTATCAGACAAGGTCAGTCAGGTACCCTCAGGGTTTTTCCTGTAACCCTGTACCACACTCTGTAGATCCTTTGTCAGTGTCAGCCATGTGGATGAGTCACGGCCATTGCTTGAGTAATTTGCTCTCTGTGGAAGCTTGAGAGAATGTTTTCTCTCCATGTGACTCTACTTAGGTACATTCCTCTACATTGATCACATTCCTCTGTGGCCCCATAATCTCCTTGATCAGAAAATTTGGGGCACAACTGAGTTACATGATGTTACAGTACAGGTTCTCCTATGTACTGAGCCTTCACTGACCTTGAAAGGCTAGGGCCAAAATGTTGGCTGACCTTGCAACCTTTCCTTTTCTCCAATTTTTTTTTTCCATTTATTTTTATTTTATTGAAATACAAATGTCAATCAGACAGTTTCAAAACACCATAACCATACAGAGTCGATGAAATAATACATTGCAAACTGTTTTCATAATGTTTTGGTATTGTACAAGGTGCATACATGATATTATATTTACAGGTTTTTATATAGCTGAATTATATCAAAGATTCAATAATT
>PVKA01010096.1:43552-65894 GCA_004027165.1 Ctenomys sociabilis | reverse complement strand
TTTTTTTTTTTTTTTTTTGTCTTTTTGAGACAGGATCTCACTATGCAGTTCAGGCTGGCCTTAAGTTCACTTTGTAGCTCAGGCTGGTCTCGAACTCACAACAATTCTCCTGTCTCAGCCTCCCCAGTGCTGGGATTACAGGCATGCGCCACCACGCCCAGCTTGCTTCTTGTACTATGGATAACCACTAGGAAGATAACAATGTAAAAAGTATTAATTATTGAAACTGTACTATAATACAGCTTTAAAAAAAAAAGATATACAGCTACATTCTCTTAAATCATTGATCAGAGGCATCTGCTCTAGTAGTGTTTGTAGCTAGAGTATCATGTATGCACTTTGTACAACAAAAAGCCACTATGAAAACAATGTACAATGTATTAATTGTTGAATCTGTCCTACTAATTTTATTTGAAACTGTCTCATTGCTATTTGTTCTTCAATAAAATAAAGACCATAAAGAAAAAAACTTGAATTTCTAATGAGAACAAATGAAAAATATAAAACAGAAAGAAGAAAAAAATATCATGTAAGGAGTACAAAAAAGGATTAATAAGAGCAAAAGGCAAAAGGAGTAAGATAGAAAACATATAATGAAGTGGCTCAAACAATCTGTTAGCTCTTCTCAAAAACTAATAAAATGGCAAACCTTTTGCAAGACTCATTTAGAAGAAAAAAGAAACATCATTAAATAACCAAAATTGGAGCCAGGCCTGACGGCACACACTTGTGATCCTAGCACTTGGGAGGCTGAGGCAGGGCACTGCTGAGAGTTTGAGGTTGGCCTGGGCTACAAAGTTAGTGCAAGGCCAGCCTGAACTGCACAGGGAAACCCTCTGTCACAAAGACAGAAAATAAAGAATTAAATTGGGAATGAAAACCAATGCTCACAATGAAAGGTAGTTAGCGTAATGGCTCAAAGTGTTCCAGAATCAGAACGGCTTGAACAGCAGCAGCCCTAAACCTCCTGTGTTGGTCCTAGGAAAGCTCCTGCACTCCTCCTGGCCTCAGATTCCTCACACGTGAAAAGAACACAACAGTAATGGTACCTCTCATCAAAAGTTGTAAGGATTAAATCAAGCAGTATTTAGCAAGTACTCTGAATATTGTCCAGCATCTAATTAAGTGCTATACAAATATCTGTTAAATAAATAACAGGGAACCTAATTAGAGATGTAACTGATATTGAAGGAATAATATATAAAAGAACATTTGAAGCAATTTAGTATTATTTAAAAATTTAGAAAAATGGACCAATTCCTATAAAAATATAACTTTTTGAAATGGACCCAAATAGAAACAAGAGATATGAATAGCTATATAACCATTAAAGAAAATGAATCAGTCAGGCATGGTGGCACAAGCCTGTGTTCTAGCTATGCAGAAGGCTAAGACAGAAGGACTGTCTGGGTACTCAAGAGTTCAAGGTCCGCTTGGGTAATACGCTGATGCACTGACTCTATCTATCTATCTATCTATCTATCTATCTATCTATCTATCTATCTATCTATCGATCTATCTATCTCTATCCCTCCAAAAGACAGGGGAGGGGAAAGAAGAGAGGAAGGGGGAGGGGAGGGGAGGAGAATTAAAGAGAAGGAAAAAATAGCTAAAGGAATTGAACAGTGAATAATATATATACACATGCACAGACACAGAGACAGACAGACACACACACACACACACACACACACACACACAGGGTTCAAAACAGCTTTTGAGAAAGTCCTACAAACTTTTCAAGACACAGACAAGTTTAATATTCACAAATTCTAGAAAAGTTGAAATATACTGAGCTCATTTGATGAGGCTGGTATAAACATAACACTAAACCAACAACAATCCAAGGTAGGAAAAGGAAAGGAAGTCCTACCTCATGACCATGGATGAAACATCCTAAATGAAATATTAGGTAAACATGATGGCTGAATATGAAAACATCTATTAATTAATCTATTAAATTACAATAGATGAATGGGGTGAAAGAGTAAATTCACACAATTGAAACAGATTCAGGGCAAGTGTTTAAGAGAAATTAACATTGCCTAATAGAGAGAAATCCTTTCATAACCTTTTAAAGGGCATCTGCAAAAACCTATAGCAAATATTATTTTCAATTGGTGAAACTATAAAAATATAGGTTAATTCCTTTAAAGTCAGGAGCCAGATGTCAGACTCACCTCTCCACAATTCTGTATTGGACACCTAAGCAACGTGATAGAGACTGGAAATGAGACTAGGGGTGAGGTCAGAGGTACACTAATCAGGGAAAATTTATGCATATTTGCATACAATTTGCATAGAAAATCCAAGAGAATCCATGAACTCTTTAGATCAATTATTCATTGGGATTCTTGAGTATAAGATTAATAAGCACATATTAATGCTATTACTATATATCAGCAACAATCTGTGAGAAAGTAACTTAAAAGATTACTTTCATACTGGTCATGAAAAATCTAGGACTAGATATAGAAAAAATATGCAAAATCTTTATGGAGAAAATTCTATGACTGGATTGAAGAACATAAATATGTTAACATCTTATGGTAACAGAACCACGTGGTGAAAAGACTCAGTATCAGAAAGACGCCAGCTCTTCTCTCCACTCCAACCCACTTCCTGTCATAGGCTGAGGTGATTCTAATTCATAAGGAAAAGAAAAGAACAAAAGTCTAGATTCTAAAGAACAAAAAAGTAAGGGATTTGTCATACAGAAAGATTGGAATCGAACCTATCATAGTAAAAAAGAAAAAGTGATGCTGGTCTAAAAGCTGACCAAACAGAATGCCTAGAAATAGGTCTACATGCATTTAGACATGCAGCTGTGACTGACAGCCTGTGACAAAAGATGGCATATTTAAAAATGATATTGGGATAACTGACCATTTACATGGAGAAAACAAATTAGGGTGTTTGGGCCCTTATAGGCCACCATCTGCAAAAATAAGCTTGGATTTCATAGTGGTTCACGATGGGTGAGAGCAGAGATCCGCCATACAGCTCAGGAAAGCGGTGCCAGAACGACAGGTCTGGACCTGACCCCACCTATACTAGGATCAAGTACCAATTCAATCTTCAGGAAATGTTGTTCAATATTGTTTAAACAAGTGTAATAGCCCCAGAAAGGCCCAGGGGCCAGGCATGGTGACCTCTAATCCCAATACTCTGGGAGGCTGAGGCAGAGCACTGCAAATCCCAGCCAGCCTGGGCAACTTGGAGCTGGTGAGACCCTGTGTCACAATAAAAAGCAAAAAATAGGCTGAGCATAGAATTCAGAGTGAAGACCTTGGATTCAATCCTCATAACAAAAGAAAAGAAAGGAAGGAGGAGAGGGGAGGGAAAGAGAGAAGTGAGGAGAGGAGAGGAGAAGAGAGGTCCAGGTGTATTGAGAAGGGGAAGAATCATTGTGCAAAAATGCTGACAGGGAGGGAACCACAAACGCCTAAATTAGAGATTTCTTTGAAATTAAACATCATTTTGAGGCAGCCTGTATTCAAATGGTTACCACCAGGGAATGTGTGAGCTGACATTCAAAAACGGCCAAAATAGAGTAATGTTTGATTAGAAACTAGGTCAGATCTGACATTCACTCAGTGATCATCTTTTGAATTAAAACTCTTAACTATTGTTTCCAAGTAGTTCACAAAGTTTGTCAGGTCCCTGGAATACAGTCCTTTATCTCCAGTGAACTGAGAAGATTTAAAAGAACAAAACTATTACGGTAGCTCACAACCAAAACTTACAGTCACTGAGTTTCGAGGTGCACTATAATCACATAGGAAGTGGAATCAATTTACATAACATATTTTAAACTTGAGCCACTAGGTGAAGAAAAAGGAACAAAAAGTCCATCTCAGTTTCTCTGTTCTCTCTCTCTCTCTCTCTCTCTCTCTCTCTCTCTCTCTCTCTCTCTCACACACACACACACACACACACAGGCATCTTCATTCCTGCAAGGGCCACTTCACCCTTTTAGTCTACTTACCTGAATATTCTGGCGACATTGGTGCAGACATCCTTGTCCTCCAGGTACTGCTCCATCACCGTGCAGAGCTGGGGAAGGACCCCCGCACCCAGGCACTCAGTTCTTGCTCGTGGTAAATCAACCAAGTTTCTCAAGGTAGCAGTTATCTGAGATAAAAGCATGTTTGTGCCCTTTTTAAAAACTAAAAAATATAACTATACTAAGCAGTGCAACACACTTTGTCCCATAAACTTCATAAGAGCAGCAGGTGAACCATCCCCAAGTGATGATTCTCCACTAGAGGACCTGGGCTTAAGAATAAGTAGCGTGAAATGAAAACAAAGAAAGACTAACTTGGCCAACAGGGATAGAGCTCAGGATTAAACAAACTGGCACTTGGGTTTGAGAACAATTGTAAGGTCTTCGTGACCCTGTGATAACCACATCAGTTCTACAGATTTGGAGCTCCTCCTTTTCTTCTCCCTCTCCTCTTCCCCTCCCCTCCTTCTTCTCCCTCCCCCATCTTCTTCCCCTTCCCCTCCTCCATTTCCTCTTACCCTCCTCCTCTTTCTCCTTTTCCCTCTCCCCTTCCCCCTCCTCTTCTTCCTCCTCCTTTTTCTTTTAATGTATTTAGTTGTTACAGGGTTTCACTACATAGCTCAGACCCATAGTGATCCTCCTGTTATTAGCTTCCCCAGTGCTGGGATTATAGGTGTGTGCCCCTACACCCAGACTCTGTGGCCCACTCTGGCTGGCTCAGGGGGCAGGGCTGGCACGGTATGTGGCCCAGAAGATCAAATGTGGTCCCTGTGCTTGCCTAAGCTTGCCTAAGCAGTTGCTTTAGTCTGCTGAGCTATCTCACCAGCCCCAAAGTTGGAACTTCTTGTTGATAAATTCCAATAAGTAGCATGAGGTAATGATGTGACTGAAGAATATTTAAGGCTACAACTTATGCTCTTTTGAGAGGCAAGCCTTCCCCTTGACCACAGACCTACAATGTAGTCTTTGAAAATAAGGAACAGGCCTTTTGTGAACACTAATAAACTGTTCTAGGAATCCCAGAACCGCTGCTAGCATAAAATGGAAAATTTGCATCATCAGATCTGGCTCTGCCTGTTCTTCTGAGACAGTCCAGGCACTCGGGCATTACTGGTTTACCTTTGATCCAAAGGGTGACTCACACGCTTTCCTCAATAGAGATCAAGTGCACAAATACCCCAGCGAGTCCTGACCTGAACCCGGGTGGGTGGAAACACGGAGATCATGGAGCACCCATTTGGACCCTGAACATGGATATAGTTTCTTTTCCCTGGTTCCAGGGCTTCAAAGATTGGGCTCCCCAACCTACAGTCATCTTGCCCCCTCATCTAGCATCCAGCGAGGGACATTGTCTGCAAAGGGGACCATAGTTTTTCCAATGAGTTTTTTTTTTTATTTGTTTTGCCCTCTTAAGCCTTTTTCTCACTCTTTTCAATAAGGTTAGGACAATTGGGGGGGGGTCTTCTGTCCCTGATATAGTAGTTTTATAAGTCTGAAACCAGGAGCAGAAGCACACATTAGGTTATTATGAATTGCCTGATTTAATCCCCATCCATTCACCGCGCATAGCACTTTGCACGAGTGTGTAGCTTGGTGAGGAGGACACAATGCCCAGAACATTTCTAAACTTACCAGCTGTGGTGCTGGTAGGAAAAACCCACAGAAAAACTTATGCCACCAATTAGGCAAGTACCTAGTAACACCTATGACAATCTCTAATTGCTCAAGTCCTCAGAGTCTTAGAATCCTGCCTGGCCATCTGTCCTTTGCTCCCAGGATAAGATTCAGAGCCCTGGCTGTGGCTGGAAGGCCTTGCACGATCTGGTTCTGACCACGCTCTTGAGCTTTCCCTCACCCCACTCTTCTCTGCAGCCACGTAGTTCAATGTTGCGTTCTCCTGCTCCTCCTCAAGCACTGGCAAGGCACAAGCAGATGGCTGCTATCCACCTTGTTCATCTTTTTATCCTGACCCACAGGTCCAAGACCAGCGCCTGGCTCATACTCCTCCAAAGTGAAGGCTGGCATGAACAGACAGGTGAGGACCTCAGAAAACTGTGAGGTACGCACACCGTACTTCTGAGGCAGTGCGAAGAGGGTGTCAGGAGCGCAGCCGTTTGAAAAGTACTGTAGGAAAGAAAAATGGACCTCTTCCAAGGAAGTGGTTCCGTACTTTGTATCATTCCAGGCAGCAGCTTTGAGACTGCCTGCCCCTATCTCCCTACAGCTGCCCAGACACTCATTCCTTCTCTTTTCCATCTCTGGTCCCTGTAGCTTCATCCCTCACCCAAACTCTGAGCGGGCTCCTTCCTTGGTCTGCACATGTCCAGCTCGTCTCCCCACAGGTCTCCGCTGGCAAGGCCATCTCACAAGCCAGCCTTCCCCACCCAAGGCCCTCCTCTGAGGTCCCAGGCCAGTGGGCACCAACCACATCCTAAAGGCTACTCACTCTCTGAGACCCCTTCTGTCCTTCTGATCTCACCTCCTCCTGCTTCCCTAGGCCCACCCTTCCTCAGACCACACCACAGGACCTCCTCGGGCTTTCACAGCCCCACACCTGTGAGTGAATAGCTTTCTTCACTCCTTGTGAGCCTCCTGCCTCCTCCTACTGGTGACCGTTGCTCAGTGCAAGGACCTGGTCAGGATCAATCCTCTGGGAGACTGCCCAACAGTCACCGGTCACTTCTTCTTCCATATCAACAAGCACACTCTTATCCCTGCTTCCTCCATCAGAGTCGCCAGGGTTCCACACACCCTCCCCATACTTGGTTCTCCAGTGCACAGTTCTTTATTCTTTCTACATAGAGGGCAATAAAATGTGCAAACACAAAGCTCTTAAGATGTTTAGTTGCTGGCTAGCTTGGTGGATAAAACTCAGAAGGTGAGAGCCAAGGGAAAGAGGGGGAAGAAAGAGGGAGGGAAAGGGAGGAGGGAAGTTTCCTCCTCAGAAAGCCTCTGGAAGAAAGTTCAGAGGATTAGCAGAGGCCAGGGTGGATCAGAGGTTAAGCCCCCGAGCGAGAAGCATCTAGAAGAGTCCCCCAGGCAGATGCAGACCCTAAGGCCCTCACATTGAGGGCTGCCACCAGCTCCTGTGGGTGCCCACTCTCACTGCCATTTGGGGGCAGCTTGTGTTTGCTCAGATCAATAGCTTTTTCTGGGGAACAAAAGATGTAGAAAAAAAGGATGGGAGGACAATCCAGCTACACAGTGTGGTAGCAGCAAAGGCAATCTCCCAATCGTCCACTTAACTCTGAACTTTGCTTCAAGCGTTGCGTTCACTGCACATCAGTGAAAATTGAAAACCAAACAGAACTCCTATTTGAATGCAGAGGAGGCCTCTAGCAGTCTGCACAGTGTCTGGCCACCCTCAGGAGAGCCATCGTCGGGCCTGCTTGCGGGCAGGAGCTGACCAAAGTCCAGGGTTAGTGAATAAATACACAGTTTAACTTTCCACTCCAATCTATATTATTCATAATTCTACTTAGATGCATTTTTATTGTACATAATCTTTTAAGCAACTTGAAATCCTTTACTTACAAAAAGCACAAGTTAAAGGAACATACAGATACTTGTTTAGCTTCAAAAGGACTTAACCGGAGTAATTACCAGTGCGAGGAGTGCCATTTCACAAAGAAATAGTGAACTGAGAAACATGAGTTTGATTCTTGGTTCTTCCCCTCTCCTAATCTGCAGTGGTGTGGGACAGACACACCGAGACAGAGGAAACTGGTGGGAAGAGGAAAAAATAGAAAATGCAAGTGGCAATGAAGTGGATTAATACAAATTTGACTGTCCCTGCTTAGTAGCTATGAAATGATATTCGGGACAAAAATAAAAAATACAAAAAAGACATGCATTTTTGATAGTATAGTAAAGGAAAAAGCATTCCTTTGTGATTCTGGTTACTAATTTGCTGAAACATGACTGAGTTCTTAGATAGCCATGTCTTTGTGCTCTGTGTTCCTGATCATCAATCAGCCTGGAAACTCTTGTGAGTTTTTTTCTTTTCTTTCTTTCTTTCTTTCTTTTTTTTTTTTTTTTTTGTGGAACCAGTGATTGAGCTCAGACCCTTGCACTTGCCAGGGAAGCACTTATTGTACTGAACCATCTCCCCGGCCCGTCTATTTTTTTCAAATTGAACACTTACTCACGTATTTCAATTTATATTTTCAACTATGAATTTAAAAACTTTAGTAAACATAAAGAATATTTTATCTTAAAATCTGTGTACCTCTCACTATGAATCTGATCCATGTAGACCTGTATACCCTGTACTAAAAAAAAAAAAAAATCTGTGCACCCTAACAGGGGCTCATAACACAGACCCGGCAGCTGTGGGTCTTTTCCTAACATGCCCTGACTCTGTGGGTGGACACAAGACAGACAGTTGCTATGGGGGCCTGAGTCTCCACATGCTGCCCACTTCCAGAGCGAAGACCCTCCCTCTTTGTGCTCCTTCTCTCTCCGAACTTCAGTCCCTAGGAGACTTGCTGGATTCTGCCCTAGACCCCAACTAGCCATCAGCACTACCCCAGACCACAGCTGCTTGTGGTTCACCATGGACTCTCATTCAGGTGCAGCAGAAGTTAAATAGACTTTTCAGCCAGCCCAAAAACATCACCAACCATTGTAACACTGTGTTCTGGAGAATCTATTCTCAAGTTTCAAAGAAACCAATGGAATACAATGCAATTGAAAACTGCACCAGTAACAGGCTGGAAATTACTATCCTCCCTCAACCCAAACCAGCATTAAGATTTTAAGTTTTATATCTTAAGTGCAACTATGTTCATATATTAAGCAGTTGCTTGAGGAGATATAAAACTGTCTTATGAGCTTTGATTCTTTTGCTTCTTCTTTTTTTTTTTTTTTTTTGTATTTTAGGGAAGGGTCTACAGGATGCTCAGGGTCTTACTACTAGATTGGACTCATAGTGATCCATCTCTTTACAGCCTCCCAAGAGCTGGGATTATAGGCACATGCACCACACCCAGTCTCAATTTCCCTCTCAGCACGCCCTGGGGGTGGGGCCCAGGGAATCAGTGCTTTAATCTCCTGAACTATTTGGCTGGCCCTTCTTTTGCTTCCTAAGAGGGCTCCAGTAGGCAGAGAGGAGAAGTACCTAGGCAACTAGATAAAGAAACTGAGGCTCAGAAAGTCTTCCAGCTTCCACACTGGTTGGCGGCCCAGGCTCCTACTTCATTTGGCATTTCCCTGTAAATGTATTCTGTTTTTCAATTGTGTGACATATCTATAACCCAAACCTCCTGAGCTTTATCTCAACTGAACTGCCAAGTGCAAAATGATGTACTTCCCCCTGATGATGAGAAAGAATAAATACAGCCGCCAGAGACCACAAACAGTGTCAAAGGATTTCAAACCAAAGCTATGCCACTTTCCAACCTCAGCTGAACCATCTCTCTCTGTCGATAAAAGCGCATTCATTTGCTTGCATTTGTGTCCATCTGAGACCACACGTATGCCTAAATGAGTGCCTGTGTGGTGACCCAAGAAGTTTCACATGGTCTCCCGCGTGACTGGTACAGTACTGGCTGAGATGGCGAGATACCCCTGTGAACATGACACTTCTGCTACCAGAGATACTGTATATTCCTTTTGCTAAATGAAAGTTTGGTCCTTCCTTCTTATAAGTCCCAGTTTCATTCGACTTCACTTTGCTTTTAGAGTTGGGGGAATAACATTGTTGAAAAAAAAAAGGGTTAAGCATTTCTTTTGAAGATTTTGCTCAAGCAGGAAGGAGATAAGGTAATTATTTTGGTTGAGGTATGATTTATATACAGTGAAATTGCTTGTGTGTCTGATGAGTTTGACAAAAGTAGATAGCTTCATGACCCACACCCTTAACAAGGTACAGAACATTTTTCTTACCTCAGAAATTTTCTTCCCCTCTTCCCAGAAATCACCACTCTATGGCTGGCCCCACCTAGGAGTCATTTTTCCAATATCTCATCATGGATAAGCTATTCTTTGTTCTAAAATTAATATATCTGGGGATATAGCTCAGCGGCATAAGTGCCTGCCTGGCAAGTGTAGGGTCCCAAGGTCAATCCCCCTTTATAGAAAAATTAATAATAATAACAACAAATTAATACAATTAATATAAATGGAATATACAGTGTGAACATTTTCACATCTGGCTTTCTGAATTAGGTAAAAATGCACCTAATCATGCAAAAATAGTACAGTGGGTACCCCTCACCCACTTTCTCCCCATGATGACATCTTACATAATGAGGAGACATTCTCAAAGCCAGGAAACTGACACAGCCATAACACATGAACCAGAGTACTATGTCTGGCTTATTTTGTTTAGCATATTGTTAGATCAGACAAAACTTCTCTTTTGATCACCATCTGTGATACAGATCACTATAAAGCTTGCTGATGTTTTAATGACATAAGATTTTTAATAATGTATTTGTTAGTGGGAAAGAGACAGCTATTATCCTCTCATGAACTTTAAACCTATGAAAAAAAAATACCATGCCCAGCTGTGTAACTGACCACCCACTCACTGGACTCAGAGTTGCGGTCCTTCCTCCCTGGTTCTCCTCCCATTCTTGGGGTGCCTTCTGATTCTCCAGGAACAGCAAAACTGCAGAGCCAGGAGTCTCAGCCCCTATACATGTAATAGCTCACATTCTGAATCTGGAGAAAAAGGAGACTAAGGAGGACAGGGTAGAAGTGGAAGTTATTACCCTGTCGGGGGACTGTGGTTTACAGCTAAGACAGGCCCACTTTCTAATACTCAACCCTCAACCTGCATTCACTTCCCGCGTGCTCTCTCTGGAGGAGCAGAACATTGTGTGTTCTGGGGGCAGCTCGCTTCCATGAGGAGAAGGCGGAGCGGCAGGAAGGGTCCTAGCCAAGCTCTCCAGTCTGGAAGGGAGGCACAAAGCCAGGTGTACCATGCTAAGGATGTCTCAACAGCAACCAAGTTCAGGGTGGGAAGTAGGCACCATCCCTGCTGTTGCCAGAGCCAGCCATCTGCTTTCCACTGTGGTCATGTCCGCTAAGCCTCATCTCTTCCTATAAACATTATTCATTATGGCAACGAATAAGCTTGGTATTATTATTTAGCAGGTTGTTTTTGTTTATTGGTGCCAGGGACTGAACTCCAACTTGTATAACTACAATGCATATTTTTCAGACTTTTTTCCAATTGGCATTATCTATAATTTACGACATAAAATTTCATCTGGGGGTGGCGAGATGTCTCAGCGGACTAAAGCACCTGCTTAGGCAAGTGCAGGGACTGTGGTTCAATCCCTGGCACCACATGGTATGCCAACCTCCCTCTAAGGGCGGGCTGAGCCCGCCAGAATCTGGGCGTAGTGGCGCATGCCTATAATCCCGGCGCAGGAGGATCACCACAAGTCCGAGCTGTGTAATGAGGCTCTGCAACAACCAAATACATTTAGAAACATTTTTTGTTTCATCTGTAGTTACTAGCAGAAGAATCAGCTATTTACTCATTTCGCCAAGGAAACTGACATAGACAGTAAATACAGAAATACCAATAAAAAACCGAAGTACAGGCATAGAGGGCTTGAAGAGGACAGAACCACTTCCTGATAAGCAGGAAAGCCATGCTAGGAATATGCCACGCAGGCCTTGGTGACCACACACCAGGCATTATAAAGGATTATGCATTAATAGCGCTTTCACATGCAGTTCTATTAGATTTTCTTTAGTTCTGCAAAGCCACTTTAATATCACAAATGTGACACCTGAGCATCTGGACTTGTCTGGTTCTGACACAGATGGAGGCGCTGCTCCAAGCCCCAGAGGGGTGCAATGGAACCTGACAATTCCAGGAATTTCCCTCAACTCCTGTGTTATGCATTCCTGGTTATTCAGGATTTTATAAACAAACTCACGTCCCCACTGTGGCAGCTTGGGACACTAATGCCTTGACTTGATGCACAGGCAGCAGTCCCTCGGTTCCCCTGATTATCTCTTCTTCTCATGATGCCAGAATGCAGCAGTGAGTGCCACACTGACCATGCAGAACCAGGGCTCTGGCGAAGAATGGGCACTGGACTACTACTACCTGGTGTGGGGATCATCAGAAAGTTGGCCTTTACTAGCAGCTGTCTCTCTGAGCACTGTCAACTCCCCCCAGAACATGCCTGGCTTGGAACAAGCACTCCACAAACACTGGTGAGATGGCTCTCAGTTGCAGCCACACGGTGATAAATACGCAGGCTCAGACACTGGCACATACACACAAAAAAGCAGCACAGAAGGGGCTGGGGAGATAGCGCAGTGGCATAAGAGCCCACTTGGCAAGCCAAGTTAAATCCCTGGTACAGAAAGGAAAAGGAAAGAGAGATGGACAGACAGACAGTCAGAGAGACAGATGGAGACAGAGACAGGAAGACAGACAACTAACAACAACAGGTTAGTATGTTTTCCTTTAAGCAACATTAGCCCACCGCAATGAAGAACTTCTGCCACTCCACACAGCTCCTTCATCTCCACTATAATCAGACCAACATCTAGGTGCAGCAGTGCCTTTTAACTAGGGCTACTGCATCTGAGATGTTACCCCAGCCCCTGAGCTCATCATGGACCATGGATACATCCTCCTCCTGTGATGTCTCGGTTCTGCGGCATTGGTGAGCTTAATATGGCCTTATGAACATTTGTCTCTCTGCCACTCTGATCTCCTGCTGTGCTTGCTGCTCAGGCTGATTCAACAGCCTGGCCTTTGAGACCCACAACTGTACCCTCTGAACCTCACCTCCCGCAATGCCCCCAGATGTCCCCTACTCTGGACACCCCGACGTCTTCAGTGGCTCCCAGATACATCTTGTTTCTTTCCAACAGAAGTACCCAGCACCTGCTTCCCTGTGTTCCA
The DNA here is from genome assembly GCA_004027165.1 of Ctenomys sociabilis. Lineage (NCBI taxonomy): Eukaryota > Metazoa > Chordata > Mammalia > Rodentia > Ctenomyidae > Ctenomys > Ctenomys sociabilis. The sequence goes on along the minus strand of PVKA01010096.1, from coordinate 53,007 downwards.
CTTCCCCAAATCCCACACAGTGTTCAGGCCCAGCTGCAGTTGATGCTTCCCACTCCTCTGGTGACTCCTTAGGGCAGCTGTGGGGAAGCAGTAGCCTCTGGCTGTGCGGACACTAAGATGTGTTGTTTGGCAACACAAATTCCCCACAAAGTCCTGAAGCTATTTTTGGGGGTCCTTTGGGTTGCAAGCTACAAAGGCTGGCTGGTGTTGCTTACTTTCACCGTTTTTGCCATGGTCATGTTTTCATTCTCTCTGGCTTAAAGACATTATTATTACTATTATTATTATTATTACTATTATTATTATTATTATATTATTATTATTATTATTATTATTATTTTGGTCCTAGGAATTGAACTCAGGACCTCAAGCTTGCCAGGCAGGCATTGCACCAACTGAGCCAAATCCCCAGGCCTATACAGACATTACTTTATTATTACAACCTCAAGTACTTTGTTTTTCAGCTGAACAGACTTACACTGAAAGATGTTCTGAAAGGTGGCACAGACAAACAGTTCTGTTCTGGGACAGTCTGTCTGTCTGAACATGCGCCTGAATGGGGGTGAAAACCCAGGCAGTGGTACACACTCCCAGAGTGGAGGTTTTCAGCCGCTATCACGGTGTAGGCTACAAAACAGCTTTTCTTTGAATTGAGTATGAAGGCATGTTCAGTCTAGCAGACTCTGTGAATGACAAACCTAAAGCAATGCTTCCTTCTCCCTAAATCTGTAAACACACACACACACACACACACACACACACAGAGTGATACAGCTGACATAAACGGCATTTGGCAACAACAAAAATAGCATGTTCTCAGGTGGTAGCAACAAGAGTATCCAATTTTTCCTGTTGGACAACGGGTGTGGGGTGCTGAGGCCCAGGCAGAGACGCCACCACACCAGGTCCAAAGCAGGTTCAAAGGCAGGCTTTGGAGACAATGAATGCCTGTCTTCAGAAGGTGGTGAGCTGGGAGGCAGAAGTTCTACAGCACCTCCTAGAGGGAGGAAGAAGAGATCTGACCCAGGTGGCACCCTCGTGCTGAGGCCCAGGAAGAGAGGGCAGAGGGGAGGAAGACTTAGGGGCACACCAGAGGGCCCATTTCCTAATCACACACACTTCTGGCCATAGCAACACTCCACACTTCTTTATAGCAACTGATTTCATAAAATGGTATCAGCTGAATAAAATGGGGTGGAAAGATCTTTTTGAACTGGACAATAAATCCATGAGTTGTTGCACAGAGATTTTAAATGGTATGGATATCTCAATACCAGATAACATTGTGCAGTCATGAAAAAGAATAAGATAAGTTTATAAAGTTGACACAAGATAATTTTACTACATATGGTAGATGAGAAAAAAGAAATACTTAAGTGTGTACTAGAAGGTACTGAGAACATCAGTGTTAGCTAACTTTGGACCAGGAGAAAAGGAAAGGAGAGAAAAGGATCATAAACAGTTGTCTTGTTTTTGGTATTTTAAAAAAAAATTTACTGTATTTTTTTGGTTGAATTTTTTTAGGGGAGGTTTTTTTGTTTGTTTTTGGTGCCCAGGACTGAACCCAGGGCTTCCAGCTTTCTAGGCAACCATTCTACCACTGAGCCAAATCCCCAGCCCCCAGGATCATAAAAAGCTTTTATAAAAAACAGGTTCCTCAAGAGTGTTATGTAAAGTTTAAATGTATGTTATCTGTATTTACCAAAATGTCAAAGATACACTGTCACATTTCAGGGTAAAAATATTCTGGATGATTTTATATTTTTTCTTATACTTTCCTATATTTTAGCAGCAATTATAATTATTATGCAAGCAGAAATAACTACTTTTGAGGAAAAAAATCTGAACCAGTGGCAATATGAAAATAACATTTCTTAAATCCTCCTGGCCAAAACGTAGCACGCCAATAGAATTTTGCATCATTCATGACCAAAAGACATTTTTCACATTTGTCTTCAAAATGGGGAAAGTCCAAAGTCCTGAATTAATAATTATCATAAATATTTTAAGAATCTTGAGGTCAATGCCTAGTTCTTATCTGTAACAGGCTTTCCAAAGGCTCAGAGCATGCTGAGGGTGCCATGAATTCTCATTAGCCGGCAAGCATAGCTCAAGTCACATGAATGATTACAATCAAAGAGGCTATTATTTGATATACAAGTGCTATTAAGAGTAAAATCTCTTCTAAAAGAGAACATGAGAGCCATGTGGACCACGCCTGGCTCTCCTCTGCTGGCCTCTTAAATCGTAACTGCCATTCAGTGACATGAAAATTAATTTTGTGCATATAGTATTTTAAGGAACTACTTACCTGGACTAACAAGTGGCCAGAGCTAGGCGGACATGCAGCCCATGTCTTGGCGGTCTCATTCATCCGCCTGATCAAGTGTGCCAGTGTTTCCACAGCACCTTTGCTGATCATTTCATTAAGAAGTTTTGGATTTCCAGATATGAATTTGATCGTCCCCACACAGTATAAAAAAGCTTCCATGTGAGTCTGCAGGTCTTCACTTCTCAGGACCTCTAATAATGATTCTGCCAAAAAGATGCACTATTATAAATGTCTGAGTACAATAGCTGGAGAGAAATATGCTAAAGAACGTGTATACCAACATCAAATAAACCTAGCAAATGCATTGTGCAAAGCTACATTTGAGGGTTTATGATGGGCTATTCAAGTAAGCAAAGCCTGTTAGCTATGACAAATCTCTGTAGAAGCAACGACAGCAGAAGGCTGGGGGTTCTTAATGCATAAGCAAGAAAGATTTCTCTTAACTAAATGCCATTCCCTGCCTGTGCTTATATATGCTGGACTTCATTTTTAGTTACAAAAGTGCAAGCTATTATAGAACAATAATAATTAAAGCAATTTTAGAGTTAAGTGTCAACAAACTTTTAAGAATATATTTCTACTGTTGCTGTATTGATGTAATGTAAGTCAAATTAGGAGTTTTAAAAATGTCAATCACCACATAAAAGGGCCAATCTGGATATAATAGCCAACCTTTTGCAGTATTATTTAAGAACTCTTATTCAATTACTAGTTTTAGAAGTAAACCAGGGATATAGCTCAGTGGCGTAAGCACCTGCCTGGCAAGTGCGAGGTCCTAAATTTGATCCCTGGTTAGGAAAAAAAAAAAAGAAGTAAACCAGGCAACTCTAAAAAAGTAATAATTCAAAACTTATATTTAATGTTATTAATGTTAATATGACCACTTGTCAGATTATTTTTGGTCTACAATTCTCCACTTGCAGATTCAATGTAGAACGCTTATTTCAGTACTGGTTTTGTTCCTATCTGCTTGGGTTTTAAAGAAAAGGGGATACTGAGATCATTTAGATCACTTACCTGATGGTGAGCATTTACCACTGACAGTGTTTTCCCTGCATCAGTGATATAAATTAATAAAACACTTCTGTTTAGGTAATTAAGCATCTTAAATTATTTAGAAATGGGTGTGATGGTGAACATCTATAATCCCAGTACTTAGGAGCCTGAGGCAGGAGAATGACCACAAGTGAGGATGACCTAAGGCACATAGTGAGTCAAAGATCAGCCTGAACTAAATAATGAAACCCCTATCTCAAAAAACACAGTGCACTTAAAAATATGCTAAGAATTAGGTATCAATAGCTAGGTGATATGAATGTAATAAAACTTATATACCTATATAATTGTTATTTTGATGTCAGATTTCTGTATCAACAGATGTCTTTCGATTTTTAGTCATTCTTATTATATCAAAAGACCAACATTTTTAATCACATCATAAACTGTTAGATGTGGAGGCTGGGGAGGTGGCTCAGTAGAATAAGTGCTTGCCTAGCAAATGCAAGGGTCTGAGTTCAATCCCCAGTTCCACAAAAAAAAAAAAAAACAACTATTAGATGTGTTTTTTTCTTTTTTAGATGTGTTTTTTTCTAATAGTAAATCCATGACCAGGAAATTATTTTTTAAATAGCACAGTATAAAGTCATATAATATTATTAACATAACATTAAGAAAACAAAGCCCCATTTGTCATGCCAGGCTCCAAACAATGTATTAAATATAATGGGAAAACAAAGAGAAGCATATAAAAAAATAAGTAATCAAACTATATGGTGAGCACTTAAATTTTAAAAATTTATTATAGTTCAACACACATTGCCATAAATCCCTCTCATAGCCATTTTCCTTTTCTCCAAACATACTTATCCCAGGAAAATAAAATATTCCTGCTATGATTAATTATAAGTTTTCTCTTGGGACAGTTCATTTGTGCTCAATGCAGCATTTGTTGGGTGGTGCACTGAGCGAGGCTTACCCAGAATGTCTTCACTTTGAAACAGAGAATCATTCTTCTCACTCCTACTAATTTTAAATATAAGTTTGCAGACATTCAGAAGATTCTTTCTACTCACTTTGAGCTGCAGAGAAAGAAAACATTTCCATTTGTAACGTGGAGGGAAATAGACATGCCATATTTTTAAAAACACAAACATCTATATTAAAAATGCAACAAAAAAATTTTTTTTTCTTTTTTGGCAGAACAGGGGATTGAACTCAGGTCCATGCGCTTGCCAAGGAAATGCTTATTCCACTGAGCCATTTCCCTGGCTCTTGCAAGAAGAGTATTTGTAAACATAATTAGTTCTATGGAAGCCAGCTTTGAAAAATTCAGGTCAGATATTTACTATGATAGCGATCTCAAGGACCTGAAATGCAATATGAATGATCTTCAGAGTAAGAAGTACATTTCAATAATGAACATTTACTTCTTGGAAATGTTTTATATTTGTAGGTGAGTTGTTACTTATTTTTAAAGGATTATGAGAAGAAAGGTGGTAAGACAATGTTAATACCTTTAATCAAATGGAGTAATAACACAAAAATAAAGATAGACGAGATACCACACTTCAGAGTAAAATAATTTCAAAAAGAATCTACAGTGGAGGTAAAAAAAAAAAATGAAAAGTATGTCTTCTTATTTTGGGTAAAAATATTAAAAATTAATGCTGCCTGATTAGATCATACATGTATATTTAAGGCTATTTCTGGACTGCTTTGAAATAATCATCAATGCTTAAAATGGAAAATTACCTTCTAAATCACACAAAAAAATCTAACTAAATTAAACAAGGGGCAATAAGAAAGTAGACTTTCTTTTTAAGAGAAGCACAGTGTAGGGTGGCTGCTAAACCAAACGGACTTAAGTCACTGTGTATTTACCACTTTATCAAAAGTAATTAAAAAACTCTACATGTCTAATATTAGAGACTAGTTTGATAAACTGCAGAACAGTCGTACTATTCATATGAAGCAGTCACAAAGATCGTAACTGAACACTATGCCTAGAAAGAGAATATCTGTAACTTCCAGTTAGACGGGAACATCTAGTGCCCTCACCGCCACGGTGTAAAAATAGGTTTATTGGAATGAGCCATTAGGACAAATAAATGTTTCTGCGTGAAAGGCTATCATACGGCTCATTATTTTAGTGTTAAAACCATTTTTAATACTGCTTATTAGTGAGTTTCTTTATTTTTTATAAATGGTAATAGAATTTGCTAAACCTATTTGTTAAAGCTTTGCTCTGCGTCTGACCCATGAATGCTTTCCAAGCATGACCGTGCCAGGCTCCGGGTGGGTCAGCCCCAGGCTGGAGGGTACAGGCAGGCAGTGCAGCCCAGGAGCTCCTGAGCCATCCCTGTATACCATGTCTGAGGAATGCAGAGTCTCAGGCCCCAGGAGTCCTCCTGAGTCAGAAACTGCATTTCAACAAGCTCCCCAGGAGAAGGGTCTGCGAGAGCACACAGGTCAGAGCTGTCATTTCTCTTTGAAGCCTGAGAAACTAACACAGGGCAGAAGGGAGAATTCTTTCACCCTCAGACAGGAAAAGGTTGGGGCTAGGGAGCTGGCACCCAGCTGTTCTGGCCTTCTTAAGTCCCTGGGATCAGTATCCAGCACATTGAGGGGGGGCTATTGAGTAAATGTCTGAAACTGAAACCTTGGGAGTAAGGAGGATCACACATTCCAGGCCAGCCTAGAATTCAGTGACTCAGGGAGACAGAGCCACCTCTCTCTCAAAGAATAAACAACAACAACCAGTGTGAAGGCTGGGGGTTCAATACCCTAGATGGAAGGGTAGCACCAGGGAGGGCACTTCATAGGAATGTGGTGTGTCTTGTCCTTAAGAATGGGGAATATTTTGACTCAGGTGACTACCTCCCACTAGACTGAGTCCCTGAGGTCACAGGCATGATGCATTTCTCTTCCTGCATGTTATGCGGCACGCGTCCTACACTTAGCAAAATGTGTTAACTATAACCCATGTCCCCCACCATGTCTCACACTTAGTGAAAGATGACAAAGAAAACAACTGCCAAGGGTGTTTTCAAAATAATGATGTGAGAGGGAGGGAGAGAGAGAAGGAGGGAGGGAGACAGAGAGAGAAATAGAATATAGACCTCCTACAACTTCCAGGGCTGCTATAATCTAGATCAGTTTACATTCAAACCAAACCCCTATAACTTCTCCACTGATAATGATAAAACTCTAACTTTATGACATGAAAAGAGCCAGGCATGGTGATGCATGCCTGTAATCCCAGCATTTGGGAGGCTGAGGCTGGAGGATCACCCCAAGTTCAAGACTAGCCTGGACTACATGGTGAATTTGAGGGCAACCTGAACTACACAGCTGGACTGTGTTTAAAAAATTATGAAAATAAAATATAACATTTTATACAAGAATTGTAGACTACTTCATAGAAAGCAGCACTTTCCCCACTCCCTCTGACCCACGTTTCCTTCTCTCCTGTGCCCTTTGGCTGCAGGCTGCCCCCACGCAGTGCCAGTCCTGGGGAACAGGGCCTTTGACTCACTAGCGTTCACAGGGTAAAGGAACAATTCTAATAAGATAAGATTTCATGGCAGGGCGGTTTTGTCTTCTTACACTGAAAATAGCACTTTATTCTATTCAAGGCAAATTTGGCAAATTAAAGAAAAACAAGTGAAGTTCACAAATCACAGGGGCCAGAGAGATGTCTCAGTGGAATAAGTGCTTCCCTGGCAAGGGCACAAGGGCCTGAGTTCAATCCTCAGTTCTGCCAAAAAAAAAAACCAAAAAACAAAAACAAATCACTCTCCACAGCCAGGCATGGTGGGACACCTGTAATCCAGCACTCTGGCAAGCAGGGCCAGGAGGACAGCAGGTTTGAACCCAGCCTGAGCTATTTTAGTAACTTTGTGAGGCTCTTTTTAGAAATTGTATAAATAAACAAACAAGGCAAGTTTTTAAAAAGGGCTGAGGACACAGTTCAGGAAGAAAGCCTGGTTTAATCTCTAATACTAACGCATGGGATCCTAGATCCTCTTTATACTCAAATACAGTTGCCCAGTGGAATAAGTGCTTGCCCGGCAAGCATAGATCCTGAGTTCGATCCCCAGTACAACCAAAAAAAAAAAAAGAAAGTTTTAAAAAATAAAAGGGGCCGGGGAGATGGCTCAATGGAATAAGTGCTTCCCTGGCAAGTGCAAGGGCCTGAGTTCAATCCTTGGTTCTGCCAAAAAAACAACAACAATATATATATATATATATATATTTGCATTCCTAGTGAGCATATGTTTGAATTCTTTACCATCTTAATATGGATTGACATATTTTTGCACAATTTTTTTGATAAAAAGATTAAAATCAAGCTGAATGTCTGGCAAATCTCCATTTAACCAAAAAATGCAAGACATGAGAACAACTAACATTATGCTCTTTGAATGTGTTTAACTAAAAATAATTTAAATATCTGAATTACAATATTAAACTGTACAATAAAGACTGGCAGAAGGGAAAAGCTTCTTATCCCATTTATCTTCATGATTCTTCATCCATTCTTCTGACATGACTTTTCAAAAACAGCTCATCGAAACCACTGCCAAGGCCTAGCCTGGCAGGCTCTTGCCCGCAGCAAGTCAGGCCAGGCCACAGAGAGGAAGTCTGCCCCTTCTGACCCATGGTTCTCTAGCTAAGCAGCAGACCCAAGCCACCTCGCTCTGTCCTCTGGAGTGAAACCAACCATCTCACTGTCATTCAGCGAGGCCCTCAATGCCACCCAGAGGGCTTTGTCTAATCACACATTCAGTTTAGAACCTGTTCACTGCCTGGAAGATCACTTAGTTTTTTTTGCCCTAAATCAGTTAAACTGTGCCACGTACAAATTGAGTGACATCATTAATAACCAAGGTCGGATTTTCTCTGCAAAATGTGACAGAGAACTACTTGTTCATCTCTTCCTTTCTTAGCTCACTGGAGAACAACATGTGTGGGATCTGGGTGGAAGAGAGAAGGCCGCCTGGGTCCTGTCCTGGGAAACAAGCTAACAGAGCCTCATGGCTAAACCATGAACCCAAGGACATTAGTCTTGGGTCACATGCTCTGAGTCACATGCCACAATTTCTCAAAGACTACTTTTGGGTGACAACTAAGTGAGAAGACAGCTTCCCCTCAGAATGACGTAGAATATGCAGTCAGAGTATTCTGCCTTATGAAAGAGTTCATTATCTAAGACACAGAGAACCGTCTCAGTAGGTGTGCCAGTGCTCACCTCCTCTGTGTACTTTACAACTTTACATTATGTGAACTATGGGGCGTTCACGTAAAGCTCACACTTTTATGAAACTGGGAAACAAAGCTTCATTCATTTGTCTTTGCGGCTCTCTTAAAGCATCCTGCAGTAATTGTAGCTTATCTTTTGGTTCTGTTTATGGCTGTGACAACAAAGCACTCTCCTCAAACAATGACATCATTTTGTTCTAGACAGAGTTTCTACAGATTATTTGGTGTGCAGGCTTTTCGTCTAACACCTTACAAGAGGTACCTTCTGTGCCCACTGAGAGACCTTCCTGTGGCCACATGCAGCCCCTTTCCTCCCACACACTGGCTCATTAAGCACCTGGCTATTGTGTCTGTGAGCCAAATTAAAGTTATTTTCTAAATCATAAGGCAGAATCAAGTACACAGAAGAAACCAGGTGATAGACGCATTGGCTGCTCTACCCATAATGACCATGCCATACTGTTTGTTTTTGAATATATTTATCATTGTCCCTTATTTCTTACCTTTCTTCATTTTCTTTTGCTTTCTTTGAAATCTAGTTGTGAGACTGCATCTGAACAGTTTCCTTGTGCTCAGGGTTAGTTCCTTAGACAATACTTTTTAGTTAAATCCTTGGATGCCAGTTGGTTTAACTGTATCTTTTCAAGATTCTAACCATACACTAAATTTCTAATTCTTCCATAAGTCTAATCTACTTTATAATACTTGCAAAGAAGAGCCGGGCGTGGTGGCGCAGGCCTGTAATCCCAGCACTTGGGAGGCTGAGGCAGGAGGATTGTTGTGAGTTCGAGACCAGCCTGAGCTACAAAGTGAGCTTAAGGCCAGCCTGAACTGGATAGTGAGACCCTGTCTCAAAAAAAAA